>JAGFPH010021912.1:0-12989 GCA_018207615.1 Philaenus spumarius | reverse complement strand
GTTTGACCGATATAATGCATATTGCAATTGTCACAAATTATGTTATAATAAATATTCTACTTTTTATATTTTATATAGATTGAAATGTACAGGCAATCTTCTTTGGATTTTGGTTTGATTGCTTTAGTTAACCAAATACCTCTAGCTATTTTTGTTTTAAAGGATAGTTTGACAACTTGTTTTGAGAACATTTTTCTGCGATAATTTCCAATGTCCCATGGTATTCCAGTAATGTATTTAGGTTTTCTTTTGTTATTTGATTTTTATTATTTTTCTTTTTTATAATTCAATTTATTATTGCGTGTTCGTATCCTTTTAATGTAGCTAACTGTTTCATTGTTTTAATTTCCTGGTCAAAATCTGTTTTGTTCACAGGCACGTTGAGTGCTCTATGTATACAATTAGGCTATAAGCTTATATTTTGAGGTTGTAGGGATGATTAGAAGTGGTGTGTATAGTATGGCCTGCTTGTGCAGTTTCCTGTAAACTTTGAAACTATTCCTGCTGTGGAATAGTCTTATAGACTGTCCAATTTGTCTTATTGACTGCTTTGGATCCTAAAATATACCTTAATCCAACCATCCAGTATCTTATACGGATACCATTTAATTTATTGATATGATGCGAGAAACGGGTCGGTAGAAACTAAACAAAAAAAGTGGAGGGGTAGAAGGTTAGGCAGGAAGAAGGTACTGGGGAATGGTACTTAGGCCTACTATGTTGTACACCCTAGTCAATACCTAAAATTAAATACATTCTCGCACACCGGTGGTTGGGTAAAAGTAATATAATTGCACTGCAGTTTTTTTATATGTATAAACTTAATAAATGTTGTCCTAGATTTATATTCACTTGTCTTTAGCAGTTTATTTTAACAATATTAATTCTACTTTATTCAAGTAATTGTAAAAACAGTTTTGAATTTGAATTCTTACACGCAAAACACCGTATTTCCATTATAAACTTTTGGCCTTGAGAACAACTGTTATGAACACATTAATTTTGTAAGTAGACTACTCGCTGTATTAAAATAATCATAAACACAATACTGTGACACATACAGTCCATGTAACAGAAATATATAAAAATGCAAGTAAATTCCCATAACGTCTAAAACAAGTAACAATGGTCTGGCAGCTAAAGAGACGCAAGATTCAATAATCAATATTTAATAAATCATATGTACATGTATAAATTCATTTAAGACGCAAAATAATTAAAACTTAATGATTTAAATAAACGTAAAATTAAAATTAAGCAGACTATAATATAAAGAATTCAAAGAGCAGACTTAAATATTAAATAAACCAAAAGAAAAACATTAATGAGTAAAAATATATAATGTGTTTATAGAAAAGTTCATCATAAAACAAAAACAGTGGTGCGTGTAAAGGGAACAATTTGAAGAGTAATATAAAGAGTCACACAACAAACATTTTCAATAATTAAATTTATAAAGTCGAAGAAAACCATATTATATAAAAAACCGTATAACATATAAACGTGTATATCAATGCACAATGTAGATTTGAATTGAATCTGGTTTACAGTGAAACGTTACGTTAATCAAAAAGGCCATGTACCGCAGCCTTAATAGACAAGATGGCGTTTAGTTAAGTTGAACTGGCGTGTGTTGGAAAAGTAACGTGTACAGAAAGATGGTTTTATAGTGTAGGAGAGTGAAAATGGATAAAAAAAACTTAAGAGTGCTCTAGTGTTGGTGTACGCTTCGGGGTTGAAGTTCGACGAGTAATTGTCGAGTAAATTGAACTTGTGTGTTGGCGACCATGTGGCTTCACTTCTATTGCATATACCTTCTAGTGTGAGGGAATATTTCAATTTATCAAACAAATCATAGGTGTAAATTGAACTTTTCAAACGATTTTATAAACTTTAATGGCCATATAATACGATAGTTTTCAGTCTGCATTCAAAATTTTAACTTTTTCATATATAATTTCACTTTAATTTTAAATTGCGTCTTAGCCTATTTCACATGGTTATAAATTGTATCTTATGTTAAGTCTTGAAAATTTGTCTTACTAAATTCATATGATAATGATTAATTTGTTTGTATGTAATTGCTTTCTTAAAATGAGTGAGTAAAAAAACATAGTTGTTTTGTCACAATGTCTTAAAAGTCATTATTGACCATGATTTCCATCTAGCGTGTACTTTTGCAGTAAAGGACTCACAACCTGAGAAACTAAACTAGTAATAAAGGTTTTATATAAATTATGATATGCATAATTAAAAGTAGAAAAGCATAGAGCACCTTATATGTGGAATATTGAGTTTTTTTTTTAAGAGTTAAAATAAAGGAAATTTTTGAGGTAAAGTGTTGATTTGTAAGTTGAAGCTAAGGTGGTTTGAACAGTGAGTATTTTTGTAGTGAAGTTTGAGTAATGAGATGAATATTTAATAATTGAAGTTGAATAGTGAGAGAGGAGTATTAAAAGCAATTAAGATAGTAAAGTGTAGGTGAGTGATAATCCACATATATCGTTTTTTATCAGTTTTAACATTTTTTTTATATTTATTTCAAATTTTTCGACGACCACATTTTTTTATCAGTTATAATCATCTCTTATTTCACTTTTATAACGCTTTTCGTTATAATACTGATCATAAAATGTTATTCCTTATTTGACGTTTATATAAGAACTTAACACTTGGAGGCGGGTATATATTGAAATTATAGGTACGCAATAATTTTAATACAGTAGAGTAATGGTAATTCGAGTCTTGATAATCCGAGGTTCCGTGTAAATTCGAGCCACAAATAGCATTGAATGTGACCATGCATTGTGACACATTCTTGCTGCATGAAGGATACCGCTCTTAAAATTTTTGTTTTCCAATGAATCTGTCAAGAGCATTTGTACAATAAGTCACCGGTATAAATGCTTAACATTTTTTATAATGCCCTGATCCATTGGCTGTACAACTAAAGTCATGTTCGTATAATAACCGTAACATTGTTCATATAAGTGGGATAGAGTTATGCGCACAGTACAAGTGCCGATAAACAATATGATTGTTCTGTTCTGTTTACAAAAGCTTTTGTAGAGATTTAACAACAGACAGAGATTGGGCAGAGCATCAATGAGACAAACTACAGTATCGGTACCTAGAGAATTCTCGGAAGGCAAAATTCTTGGAAACCGGTACCGCGTCTAGAATTACTATATGAGTACAAACACGTAAGTCCTGCCCCCTATGTCCAGCCCCCTTTCTACCAGATAGTGACCTATTTATCCAGAGATCCCTTTCACAGCACAAGATTTTATTTTTAGTGTTGAAAAACAACTTCGAATTAAAGAAGTTGACTTCTAACTATCCATAATTTTTTACATTGATATCATATACTGTGTAGTACTCACAAGTGTGGACCTGAGATTTACAGATGCTAAGACTGGTGCCGTTGGCCATGGCTGTACCAGCCATGGCACTAATATGTTTTGCGGAACTATCAACCCTCCGATTTCTCAGAAATGCCGACTTTCAAATCCTAGTTGATCACCTATGTAACATGCTTCAATACTATTGTTAAACACACTTACTAATTTTTAATAAAGAGAACTTCCGTGTTTTCAAGAGGAGAGATGCAGACCAATGTTTTTAGAAATGCATTTAAAATAAGTGAGAGAGCAAAACCAATGCACTGTGCCATGCAGGTTGCATTCTTTCCAGGTACACACTCGTGAGTACAGCACAGTAAACTTCAAGGGACCGAACCGAAACTTCGAATTATCGGTACAGTAGAGCGTCGAAAATCCGAACTAATTGGGACCGAGGGGGGTTCGGATTATCAATTTGTTCGGATTTTTGTAAACAACCAAGAAAATACCATTTAGACTAAAATATATGCCCTTTAATCGATTAAAGTGGTTAAACAGTACAAGCAGTAATGTAATTACAATACAGTATGTAAGGCTACTTACATATTATGATTTAGAAGAACCTGCAGGTACAGTAGGGAAAACATTATTACACTTGTAACTCTCAATTACAATACAGTACATAATTAAAAGTACACTTATAGTTAACACAAACGAAAAATAAAAAAGTACTGTACAGTATGTACGACACACTGTTGTAATGATTACTCAAAGAAAAATGAATGAACTTTCTGTATGTTTACTGTTAGCGCTAAAGCAGTTATAGCGTGACGGTGAAAATAGTGACAGCCAGTCTGTTTTGAGGGCGTGTGAGAGCAGATATTAAGAAGTGTTTAAAAAGAGATAGGCTAATAATGTCAAACTGTGACGAACATTTTTGTGAAATTTTTAACGACGCAATAATAGGAATTTGCGAAAACGAAAACGAATTTTTTGTAGGGGCTGCCTCAGAACGTGTTCGGATTTTTGACGTTTCGGATTATTGACGTTCGGATTATCGACGCTCTACTGTAATTTCGAATTAAAGATGTTCGAATTATCCAAGTTCTACTGTATATACAAAACTAACATCTAAACAAACTTTTCCCAGCACTACCGTATTCCTCTGGGGTGACATCGAAGCTCGTAAACGTTGCAGTGAAGTTAAACAAAAAAACTATTTACGATTTCTTTAATTAGTAAGTTTCTATTTTTTACTGTGTATAAAATTACTTTTTTACCTCAGCAGTGTTCAATACAAAATAGTGTATATTTAATAAAACTTTAACTTTTTCGGAGATACGAGGACTATAAATAGTAGTTTTATCTTAACCTCTACATATTCCGTGTAATTCGAGTTTTTCACAATCCAAGGTACTCTCGGTCCCATTCAACTCAAAATACCGGTACTCTACTGTACTAATAAATTGTATTCTACTTACATCTTTAATGTCACTGATGTCCAAGGGGTCAGGTTCATTTAATATAGACTCAGACCTACGCACATACAAAAATTTAATTAATAACAATTTGTAAAAAAAGATACTTGATCTTAACCAGAAAACTATTTACTTTGCCTTAAAACAGAGGTAACACTGAAGCCATGAAAGAAAAAATACTAGATAACACTGGCTTAAGCGAAACATTCCTCACTCTTGCCATCATATCAGCTCCCAACAATATCAGTGTATCTTCTAATCATGAATTACTGGTATAGGCGGGTTGGTACCGGTTTTTATGTACCTGATAAAACATGGTACTGATATTAGTTAGTACTTGATACAAGTACCTGATACTCTTTGTATGATGTACATACTACTGACACCATTATTTATCTTGTGTGAATATGTACAAAAGTCTTATAAACTGTTTTTAATAAAGTATATATTTGTAGAACCTTATAAATTAACTCAATAGGCCTACATTAATTCTAAATATATATTAACCTGTAAAGGTATTAAGATAATAAAAGTTTCATTGGCTAATCACGACTTAATTCATAAACATTAACTTTCTCTTTTAAAGATACAGTGGAATGGATTTTACTAATTATTTTGAAACAACACAGAGTATAGAGAAGGGACAGTAAACTATTAAGAAAACGGTAAGACTAGATCACATCAGTTTGACAAAGTAGGAACACGTTGAAGTAGAAACAAGCTGTCTGACTATGTAAGGCCTACTTCATCTGTTAGCATTAGTGAAACGGGTAGGCTACTATTTCAGATGGAACATGTTAGCCAAAGGAAGTTAGCCCTACATTGGCATCCACCATTTTGCAAAGTCCAACTTAATATTTATTTGTATACCGTACTCTAAAATGGAAAAAATTGAGTACTTTCCAAAACGTCAACTACCCGCTTTAAAATTTATTTCCTCACTTAAATAATTATAATCGCAAATTGGGCTTCTTTAGGTATACAATTAGAAACACCATTTGTTCTGTGTTGCCCCAACCTTTAACCTTAAAAACCAGTCCAAATAAATCGTGGGTGTTTCAATGTTCTGTTGATATTTAATAACAATTAGGTAATTATTTGTCTAACTCTAGTTGTCTTCAAAAATATGATGTAAAATTTTAGGTTCATTTAGGAGCATGAAATGACGACTTGTGTTACTAAAACTATGAATGTATTGTTTTTATTGAGCTTTTATAGAACAACTATCTAAAAAAATTTGCAACTCAATTTTCACCCGTTTCTAAGGTACATATTACACTATCAAATAAACGTCAAATTTCTTTGATCAAAGATTTTCCACCAAATAAATTTTACGATTCTTTGACGAAATAATTTGTTCATCAAACTTTGATGAATCGTTGACATGCTGTAAACTCTGACAAAGATTTTCAAAAAAGAATAAGAATAAAATTCTAAAATATTATTACAGTAGTACGCAGTAGTAACCTCCTAACCTCAAAATATGTTCTTTCAGTTTCTATATATTCCTTGTGTTCCTTTTATATTTTACCTTTCCTTTTATATTTATAATAAAATGAAAAAATTGACGTGGAGAATTGAAGCTATGAAAACTTTAATTTCACATTATGAAAAAGAGAAATTTGATTATATTTACCTTATTTTAAAAGTATATTTACCAGTGTTTTAAAGATTTATTTTGAAATCTTAAAACCCGATATAATATGAATCACAATCTTTTAAATGTAGGCTAATTATTTAATAATAGTTAATAAATAATAATAATAACAGAATAAACAGAAACATAACCCAAAAATATATCTTGTTAATAACCCAGCTCATCAAAGAAATTGGACAGGTGTAATATGTTTTCTTCGACAAAGATTTCATCAAAGATCTTTGATAAAAGTTTGACCAAATATTTGACGAATAAATTTGATAGTGTAATATGCCCATAAATAACAAAATCTTAATTTAATTGAGACCAAATGAAGTCTGCCCCTCATTGGTTGAGTAGGCCTACATCCGCACTGATCGGTAAATTTCTGATCAACAGACCGGTAACAAATGACGTAGAGGTTAGGTGATCATAGATGAGTGCGGCTGAACAGGCTATACAAATACACCGGTGAGAGGCCAAGGCAGTCATTTAAATTAGCTGCAGAAAGTGCAAGTGGAAGCATATTTATTTGTAAAAAAACAAAAATGGATCGAATTAGTGGTACTGTAAATGCTATCGATGGTAATGATAACATTTTAAAGTTAGTTCTTATGGCAGCAAATTTGGTAATAACTATACTATGAATACGTCCGGGCGATTTATTTGTATACAGAGACAATAGGGCAACCCACAATGAGGGTTGGTTATTTTGAAAACAATATTTTATGTTTAAAAATTTGTTTACATGCTATATGTTATGTTTTGACTTTAGCACATTGGCATATAATTGGATGGATCTACTATAACCTTTCTCATGTATATTGTACAGCAGGGGTCTCCAAACTATTTTACCCAAGGGCTGTATTGAAATTTTGAGGTGATATGGCGGGCCAACAGGGTCTGGATGACTTGTCCCCCAGGGTGGAAAATTTTGAAAATTTGACACTTGGAAACAGTGTTTTTAAGCATTTCCAGTCTATTTTTACAAATAAATACATTTTTAAACAAAAGTTTTAAGTGTCTCTGAGTCTAACTTATATATGTTTTTTACCTCTTCTTTATACCAACATAATTAATTTTTATTGGTTTAAGTCAAATAAAAAGTAACAATAAGCATTTTAAATACAAAGGTTAAAAGACAAAACACTGAGGAGAATCATACTGATTTATTTAAACTTAAAATATGTAACACAAACATTTAAAAAAAGAAAACCTGTCTTTAATTTTAGTGAGATGTGTGCAGCTGTTTTTTATTCACAATGTCTGTCCATTTTGGATTGAAATTTGTAGTTCCAATAGTGAGCAAAGCTTTTAGGTGCTCATCCGACAACATTGACCTGTATTTTGATTTCACATGTGTCATCTTCGAAAAGGTTTGCTCACAAATATATGTGGAACGAAATATAGTTATCATTTCTCTCGCAAAACTCTTCATTGCTTTGAACTCATCACTTAACGACTTGGAATAAAAACCTAAATTAAATTTAGGTATTCAAAAAAAAAAAAATGAATTATTACAACTTACTTAGTTACACACCTGTAAAAAGGACGAAGATCTTCTTAACACTCGGAGAACATTTTTGTGACACTCGGAGAAGTATTCTTTTAAGTTTTAATTTGACATAGGATCAATCAACTCGAGCTGAAGTTCTGTACGAGCATCTTCAACTTTATATTTAAATGGATTTTGGAATAGGTTGATCTTTTCTGATGTAGTTGCTTCATCAAAGTCTGAAAAGCGAGTTTCAAACTCCTCACGTAGTTTTGAAATACAGTAAGACCTTGATAATCCGACACTCTATAATCCGGCAGACTCGATAGTTCGACATCAATCATCTTGAAAACTTGCACTTATTAAAAATAGCAGTTTTTGTAATTATTGAGTGATTTAAGCCCGGTCTACACTGTCTGTTGGCTCCGCATCCGTTAAAAACAACAGTGTGTAAAAATCTACTGCTGAATAAACTTGTCCAAAACAAACATTTCAATAAAAATTTCTCCTAAAAATCGAACCGATTCAAAACAATGTGCTCTCGTCGTCCTTTAAAAACGTTAAAGGGACGTTTAACTCTTTCGTTGCTGACAGTATTTTGTTGAACGTATTTCACTTAATGAAGATTATTTGAACAAATTGAAGTCTTTGGAAAAAGATACATTGAATTTCTTGTAAATAGTTGTTCGATTTAAAACCGTTTTCAGGGTATCTACTAGTTCCCAAAAATAAAAATCAGTGACTTTTAGAGTAAAAATAAAAAAAATCGAGTTTCTATATACAGTCTTTATTCTGTAAAACTTAAAATCACTTATGACTTATGTCTACTTCTCTTAGTAATACACCCAACTAGTGATACACGAAATGCGTGATGTTTTAGTCAATTGTCTCGATTGTTCAAACATCTCGACCATCAAACAATCGCGCATCACTACGCCGCAACTTGTCTGCTCCGCTTCACTACTATGCCCATACTCCCCCTTGACGACTGCTGTTCAAGTTTATATTCATGTTTCGGCAAAAATGACATTGAAACAACATAAAACACATAATTACTCCGATTCATATATGCTCAAAAATATTTTAAAGGCTAGATATGAATTATAAAAAACTTATCAGGTTATTATAGGCTAGATATGAATTATAAAAAACTTATCAGGTTATTATAGGCTAGATATGAATTATAAAAAACTTATCAGGTTATTATAGGAAACATATTGCATCATATTTAAGCCTGGGACTATGATCGCAATTAATTATAACATCAGCGTGTCACTCGCTCGATAGTATACGGAACCTTTTTTTATATTTGTTACAATCCAGCGCTCACAGAGCTTATATTATAAATATTTTATGTACAAAATGATTTTGCTTTAGGCTTTTTAAATTTATTAGTTAGCGGCAATCTCTCTACGCAGTTAATGTTAGGTAGTTTCAACGTGTAATTTACGTGTTCATATACAGTACATGTGCGTTTATTTATAGTTTATTCCCTGTCCAAACCATTTTAAAGGAAAACCTCGATAATCCGGCATATTCGATAATCCGGCATCACCGGATCCCCGAGCATGCCAGATTATCAAGGTCTTACTGTAGCTTGTGCTGCATATTGAGATGGAAACGGCACACTTGTTTCACTAGCAAAGTTTTTGCAAGTTTAAAAAAAGTCCAAAACTGATTTTCCTACTTGTTTTTCAAAAATTACTAGTTTTAATCTGAAAGATTTCACGTGTTGAAACAAATCGTTTACAAACGAACTCTTGCCTTGAAGTTTCAAATTTAAAATATTAACATGTGTGGTAAGATCAACAAGAAATGCAAGTTTCCATAGCCACTGATCACTCGAAAGCTCTTCTACTGGCTTGCCCTGGTCAATCATATAAATGTCAATTTCTTGGCTTACGGTAGCTCAAAAAACCTCATAAGCACCTTTCCTCTGCTTAGCCAACGCACTTCACAATGATATGGGATGTCTGGGTACTGGCTTTCTATTTCTGACAAAAAGTTCTTGAACTGCCTGTGTATAAGTGAATGTGGTCTGATGTAACTTACAGTTTTTACCACTACTTCCACTATTTCTGACACGTCAAGGATTTTCCCACACAGTGCTTGTTGGTGAACAATGCAGTGTAACGTGTAACCATACTTGGGAATAACGAATAGAAATTCTAACGAATAGCGATATTCGTTAGCAATTTCGGCTAACTTCTATCATATTCGTTAGTTTATAAAAAGTTATCAAAATAACTTCTACTTAGTTAGAATCCAGCTAACGAATAGATAATATATTTGTTAGCAGTTTTGTTGCTTAATTAGTTAGATTTTTGAACGGACGGATTAGCCTACCTCAATTCGAATTTTCTGACGCGAGCGGTGAGGGTTATGTATGGGATTCCCAGAAATGGTCAGCGCCTGCCATGACAAAGACAACAGGACAGGATGGGGAGGGGTTGGTGGTATGCAGCGCCAACAATAACAATATCGGTAGGCTAACGGACGTAACGGTATAGCGTAAGGGGAGGGAATGGGGAATGTTTGGCAATATTTGTCATCTCAAGACAATGACTTCACTCTTTAGTTGACTCTTTATTCTGACTAGTAGTGTATAGTCCATTTTTATCTGGTAGTAGAGGTAGTGAAAGTGAACTGTGATTAATATTTAAAGTTTTCTTAGTTTTTAGAAGTATTATAATTTAGTTAAATAATTACGTTGTGGTTTAGTGATAGTAGAATAAGAATATTAGTTTGTGATGGCGGGTAAGTGTGAAATTCAATGGCCGAACATAAGCGATTTATTTCAATAAATTGAAAAAAAATGAAAATGGTGGAATCACGCTTAAATGTTTATTGTGCTTGCCAAAAACAAAAGCAATAAAAGCTTCAGTGACAAGTGCTTCAAACTTAAGAGTGCATATTAAGGTAGGCCTAAGTGGAGAAAGGTGATTTAACTTAAGCCTACGGTAGTCTATAATAATTCGGTTTTAACTTGAAAGGGATCGTTTGTACAGCATTTAAAACAAAAAATTTTATTATTTTATTCAGCAAAAATATTATTTAATCTTAAATGTTCTTATATAAAAATCGGAAACGTCAAACAATAGTTTGCTCGCCGTAATAATTACGGTATCGGGACTGTACGGTATCGGGACTGTATGTGATAACTGATAATACAAATGCGCATTTGATTTTCAAGCGTCTAGCCGCAATAAAATGTTTCAACTGTAGAAGTTATTAAGGTTTGATTAAATTTATTAGTAAGATCGATTCGATAATTCTAGGCTACGGTTTTAATTTTGCTTCATTTTGATAGAAATACTTTCATAGTTGTGAATAGAGGATAATGATGCTGTGTAATTTTATTTTTATCTACAACTAGTGGACCCAGCAATGCTTCGCTATTGCATGATTTAATTTAAAGGTAGTAAAGTTATTCCATTTCATTACATTGACTTAAGTAGGCCTAATCGAATTGCAAAATGGTTTTATGCCACTTAAGAATATACTACACAAATTTAGATTTATAGTTTGTAAACCTTTATAGATAATACAGTAAACCTTTTGTTTGCTTTAACAAAAAAATTAAAAAAAGCTGACAGTTGTTAGGAATTGTAAAAAACCTAATTCTAAATTGGTTGCAAATAAACATGTTTTGGTTCATTGTAGGCCTAACCTAAAATCATGTTCAGTTTTTGATAAATAAATAAAATTGATGTATCAAATGTGAAAATGTGTAGGCCTAAGTAGTAATAAACATAATCAGTTACCAAAATGTGTACTTATCATACGAAATCCTTAAAAAAATTGTCCAACCCAAAAGCGAACTTCTCCAAAAACTAACTTTATTTTCTATCAGTTAGTTTTTAGCTAACTAATAACTTCTATCAGTTACTTTTTTTAAGTACCTAACTAATAACTTCTATCAGTTACTTTTTACGGGACTAACTAATAACTTCTAACTAGTTAGAAGTTTTGACTAACTTTCCCAAGTATGCGTGTAACACCATTGGTTTTTCCCTTTCTGCACTTTTAACAGCATTGCACACGTGTCCTACTAACCATATTTTTTCCTCCATCTGTAGTCACACCTTTTAGTTTTTAAAAATCTAGTTTTAGATTTGAAATACTACCACTTACTTTGGAAAAAATATTTTCTCCAGTAACATAACTTTCCATTGAATAAACATCTGCTAATCCTTCGGTTATCTAAAAATCACTGTCTATACCTCTAATGAAAAAAAGCACTTGGGCTGAATCTGACATCCATAGATTTGTCTAGTGCTATTGAATACCATTCAAATTTTTTGCATGCATCCTCAAATTGGTTTGTAATGTTAGCACCAATATCTTCAGTTCGGCGAGCTACCGTGTTTGCAGACAGGCTGATCGCATTAAACATGGATTGCTTTTTCTGGACACAACTCTTCAACTGCCTTTTGAATGCACGTTTTTACTAACTCTCCATCAGTAAAAGGCTTACGTGTTAAAGTCACCAAATGGTGTAATTACAGGATAGTTTTGCAAAAATGTAATTTTTTTTAAAATATAGATCTTTCAGGATATGATAGATAATGAAGTTACATAAGCACCCATATAAAGCAGAGCTAAATTTTAAAGTTTTTTATTTTAAAAACCTTTTTTGTGCATGACGTCACTAAAATTTTACTTTCCGGTCACACCTCTAAATTAACGATAAAAAAAATACTTCAAGATGAAAAGAGCATAAACTATGATAGAGGAAAGTTGTACAAACATCATATGACGATATAAAAGTAATTTCTTCTTTTAAATTTGACTTTAAGTAACAATAGTTGCATTAAAACTTCTTTTTGTAGAGTATATGAATATATAATTTCAATGTAAAGTTGTAGAAGTTTTAAAAAGACAATAGTTTAGAACGAATTTTCCAGTCATACCAAATAGCAACTGTATGCAGTGAATTGCATATAAAATATATTACTTTTCATTTTAATAAGTTTGACAAATAATAGAATTTGTCGGCGTGACCGGACTGAAATGGGCGTGACCGGACTGACACGGAC
>JAGFPH010021909.1:0-12991 GCA_018207615.1 Philaenus spumarius | reverse complement strand
TCCTTCTTGTTTTGCTTTTCCGTAATAATAAACGCAAGTTCAAATCGCGCAAACGGAACCAACTTTAGGTTTATTTATTGATTTTGGAGCCATAGTAAAGATTTGTTCTACTTAAAACACTTTATATAATTTAAAAAAGTATAAGTTTAAACAAAAAACACAAGCCATAAAGCATTCACAAATGCGTATAACGAAAAACCTTGTTCAGTGTGAACTACAGCACTACAGCCTACGTCACAGCTTCATTTATCCGGCTCCATTTTTTTAATATATTTCTTGAATGCGGCAACCTTTAGTTTAGTAAACCTTGAGTAGTGCTGCCAACCCAAGCACATTGTACTCGTTGAAGTTGAATGTTGAACTAAATTATTGCTGATCAACTGTGACTAGAGACTGTAAGTTACAAGTACAGGCTATTTTTTAAGGATTTGTATTTCTGTTATACAAAACAACTTAATTGGTGTTATCAACTTATATCGGCTATATTTACAACTGGGCATAGGCGTGTAACCAGGGGAGAGTTTTGGGTGTTATAACCCCCCCCTTGAAAAAAAATTTCGCACTTTGTTTACATTAAAATACGCTCTTAAGTAACTTGTTTTCATCACCTATGCAGATGTCAAGCTACAATAAATTATCAATATATTTCTGGCATTATCTTTGGTCGAATTGCGCACTGGCACTTTATTATTTGATATACGATGCAGTATAGTGTATAGTCTGGAACACACACGGAGTTTTCGTCCGCCACGGATTATTTGCCGTCGCCATCACGGTCGCCATCATATTTATCAACAGTGGCGCGAAGGAGAGTATTAGGCCTAGAGCGTACACATTGGTCGGGCAAATAAATTATTGGTTTATTTACTTTACAGCTGACGGTGGCTGTGCAGCCTCTCGCTGCCCACTACAATCGACGGATTTTCCACCGTCTCCGCCGAAACAGTGGCGAACGTAGCCAAATTCAAGCCAACTTTTCTTATTTTAGTATTTTTTCGTAGAATATTGTCTTTTAGTCGTCAAATAATAAAACCGACATTCTTAAATAACTGAAAACGTTTCTTCTAGTTCCTCAAACCAGGAAACAGTGTAGAATTGCTGCTCCAAAATCTTCTCTTCTTTTATTTTTTGATTGGATAAATCCAAATAAGTATATTTTTTGCTTCCTTTTCATCTAGCGACGGAATAGCAATGAAGCGAGAGTTGCTCTCTGTTCATAGCAATAAAACATTAAAAGAAATAATATATTACATAACACACTTCTTGATTGATGAACTATACTCCGTTCACCTTGCCGTGGCGCCTGAAGGATTAGGAGACCCTTACACACACACGCACACAAATGCAGCCGTCTCGCCCGCCAGGTAGATGACTCATAGACTAGGGCGTCCAATACGTAACTGCGATTTTCGCAAAACTCAAACTTTAACTACTGATAATGGTATATTTGTAACCTCCGCACGATTTCAAAGAAAATGATACCAAATACGACATGATTACGATAATATATATGTATACTAGCTGAATGCCCGTGCTTCGCTACTGTTGTTAGTAATAATATGCAGTTAGTTGTCAAAATCTACACCAACTCCTTCTAAAACCAACCGTTGTTGTTTCATCCATATCATTAAATTAAATTAAATTTCTGACTAACAATTTTTCATCAAAAGTGAAATTCGACTAACCGTTTACTCGCCATGGGTAGGGAAGTTGTGGTAAATTTATCTCGCATTACCTTAAAATCCCATTTTTGGAAGCCATCTTGAAATTGGTAATAGTTATCGTGGATTTCGGATTTGTTCTGAAAAGTAGACAACAATACGAACATTTAAAGTATATGGTTGATTGGTGTCCGACAGCTGGAAGTATACACACTACTCGGGACAGACACGACATTACATTAGGGAAATATGTTTTTCACTGTGATATGTTTGCCGTTTCCGTGTCTGACGAAGTAACGGTGGGAGATAGAGGAAAACAGTAAATTAGAAAGTTGTAGACAATTAAATTTCTGACTGACGATTTTCCGTCTAAACTTGAATCGGACAAACCGTTTAGCCTGTATGAAAGAGATAAAGTGAATAAGCTGCTTTGTGTAATTTTCTGTTTTTGGACGCCATCTTGAAACCGGTAATAGATACATCCGTTTTCGTATTTTCCCTGAAAAGTAGACGCCAATACAAACATTTCAAGTATATGGTTGATGGGGGTACGACATCGGGAAGGATGCCTACTATTCTTGGCACGGTTTTATCGTTTTTATTTTATATATTAAGATAAAAACGACACAAGAAGTAATATTATTTTGGTTTAGGCTCGGGATAAGTTATTTTATTAGGTAGAGTATAGATAGTTTATAAACGTAATATAAAAACCTAGCCCACATTTGCTTCCACATTTCTTATTCACTTTATAGTTTTTGATGTTTTAATATATTTTAAATGTGTTCTCGGAAAAGTCTTTAACTCCTAATATATTTTGAATGTAAATATTGTAAACAAAACTTCTGGTTATTTTAGTATATACAGTTTTTTATATTTCTCTTAACATGATTCCTCCAATTGCATTCTTGTATAAGTTATAAATTATATTAAAGTAGGTAACTTTTTATTAATTGTTAATAAACTTGTGTTCACATTACTGGAGTTGTTAATTTAACTATAGCATGTAAATATTGGGTATAACATTCCTGGTTAATTTAGACGATTGTTTTTTGTTTGATTTATTTCTTAACATGTTTCCTCCAATTATTCTTGTACGAGTTATTAAATTATATTGAATAAGGTAAATACTTATTAATTGTTAATAAACGTGTTTTTACATTGCTGGAGTCGTTAATTTAACTATAAAAATCCCCAAAATCCACTTTTTTGGTCCTAACAATATGTTGTGTGGACTCATTTTTCTCAGAATTTAACGAAGATTTCAAAAATAATCATATAATTAGGATAAAGATTCAACTTAAATATTGTGTAGCGTCTCCAGTACTTGTGTACCTGCCTGATACTTGACCGTCCGGGTCGAGGGTGTGGGGGGCGCTCGTGAGTGCGCGTGCCAACGCAAAGGGTTTCCTAATCCTTCAGGCGCCACGGCAAGGTGAACGGAGTTTAAATAGATAGTTTATAGATACTTCAGTTTAAAGAATCCCTATGAGGCTTTTAGACGGCGTCGGAAATTCTACCGCCCTGTGTGCACACTTTAAATTTTATGAGCGGCGACGGTAACTAATCCGCAGCCGACAAAAAAAACGGCGTGTGTGTTACTGGCCTATGGGGTTAGAGACAGCGCACCGAAAGATTTGGCGGGGGTGAGTCATGGTTGCTATTCTAAATTATTATAAAAAAGCTTGAATCACAATTAGAAGTGGAAAAGTATACATACCTATATCATTTTAAAGTACTTTTGGGAAGCCTAAAACTTGTTATTTTACATCTTAATTTAAATTTTTTTTCCATACTCCCTCTCCCCCCCCCCCCTGGTTGTTTCCCCCCCCCCCCCTACGGTCTTCCTGGTTACGCCTATGCAACTGGGACATAGAAGACCTCCGTTTACAAACGTAAATTACATTTTTTCTGAAGTTAAAAGTTTTTCCTGAATTGAAACCTCTCGCGTATACAATATTATACAGATTAAGTAAAGACAAACTTTACTGTCTGTTCAACTATCGTGTTTACGTACGCATGCGCAATCTGATGTCATTCTAAAAGAAACCATAATATTTTCCGAGTTAAGTATGAAAAAACAATTTGAAGTATTTTTGTAAATTATATTTTCTGTTTACATTATTTGTTTGACGTTTGGAAATAGAATTAACATTACAAAATTAGGCTATGTACTGGAGCATTTTCATGCGTATTCGTTGGCGAAGCGGCCGCAGTATGGCGAGATGGCGTGTTGTAATCTTTATTTCCATACGCAGAATGTTAGAAAATAATAACCAGAAAATCACGAATTCCAGGAACCGGCTTCGATATTAAAATATTAGATCTCTCATTTAAGGGTCTGCTGTAGTGGCGGCCATCTTGGATTTTTATCCCATAAGAGCAATGTTAAATTTCAAACCATTTATTTCGTTTACTTTTTATCATAAAATTGTTTGCAAGGTCTCATTTTAAGCACAGTCACAATACGCATCCGTCTTGCAATTTAGTTTTTTTTAAATGCTTTTGATTTGTTATGTAATTGACATTTTGTAAGTACAAAGTTTGAATTTTTTTCCTAACACAATAAAAAATTAATAATGAAAAATAATTTGCAAGCAGGATCCGAAATTTTATAAAGAATATTCATTTTTTTTTCAACACTCAATTACGAAAGATAGACTTATAAAATGGTTTGAAATGAGGCAATGTCAAAGCGTTCAGCTGCTCATAGGGATACAGTGAGAAGAGGTTGCTTTTCCGGTTGCTTTTTCGTTTACTGGAGCAGACCCTTAAGGCTCTAGCTGTCGGCCATGTTGGCTGACACTCCATAACACCAATGTTGAATTAAAATCCAAATTTTCCTTTATTTTTGATCGGGTAATTATGAACGTTATGTCATTTTAAAGCTATGGCCAATATGCATGCAAACGGCTTTTCCAAAACTAAGAAAAACATTTTTGGTTAGTATTTATTAACAATTTAAAACATTGATTTTTAATATTTTTGTATAGTCACTATTAATTATAGCGAAAAACTACCAAGCCATTCGCATGAACAATTTCGTCCCCATGGGTTTGGTCTTTTTTTTTTAACGCTATTTGAACAATTGTGGGTTTTAAATGGATTTAGGCTGAGCAATGTCCGTGTAACCTACCGCCGCTATAGAGTGATTTTAAATATTCTTTACGTTGTAACTATTAATTATAGCGAAAAATTACCAAGCCATTCGGATGAAGAATTTTGTCCCCAAGAGTTTGGTATGTTTTTAAAAACGCTATTTGAACAATTGCGGGTTTTAAATGGTTTAGGATGAGCAATGTCCGCGTAACCTACCGCCGCGCCGCTACGCTGGAGTCGCAGGTTGCTTTCTGTTTTACTAGAGCCGACCCTTCTCTTAACTTTGGCTATCTACTTGGTTGTAATAAAGTTTAGTAGAGTGTACAGGGCGATCCAACACAACTTTGCTTTTTTTTCGACAACTTTTTAAACCTATCACTTTTATTATTTTTAAACGTTCTACTTATTATAAGATACTTTAAAATCATTATTTTTATTTTCCCTCATAAAATATTAGACCTCTCATTTAAGCTCTTAACTTTGGCTACCTACTTGGTTGTACTAAAGTTTAGTAGAGTGTACAGGGCGTTTTTTTCGACAACTTTTTAAACGTAACACTTTTATTATTTACGTTCTGAAAGCTTATTATAAGATACTTTAAAATCAATATTAGCGAATTTCCATAGGAAAAATGAGCTATTGCAGTGGCCCTTTTAGTAAGGCCCAAGGTCGAAAGTAGCAAATGAGCACCGATCATGGTCCCCAGAACACGTTTTGGGGTGTCATTAAAAATCATATATATATAATATGTATATACAGTATGTGTTCGCACTCTAGCGGCCGCATTCTAAGTCCGATTTGGTCCAAATTTGGTACACATGTTGGTTGTCTACGTCGCTCGGACGAGTTCGTTATCCAAAAACATCCACCAACCGGAAGTACGTTTTTTGACCGGAAGTAACTATTTTTTGAGATTTTTACTACGAAAATGAATTTTTTTAAAAGTTTTTTTCTAAAAATATAAATGTAGGATGTTATTCTGCACATTTTTTTACGCGTACTTATAGCTCGCTTGGTTAGCCCAAAATCGATCAAAACGTAAAATACCATATAAGTACCCAGTTCTCAAAGCCAAGTGGTGCAAACTCGCGAGGCCACTAGGCGCAAACAAATTATACTAATATATTACGTTCACACAGACAGCGTTCGTGAGTAGACCTATTTCCCAAATTGTTGGTTGAAACCCTAAAACATAGGCATATAAATTTAATTTTGGAAATTCGCTCAACTCACGTCAGCGGTCCAGCTGCGTGGTCGAATTATTTTTATTTTCTATTTCCCTCTAATAAAAACCGAGTTATGCATTAAGTATTACGTAAAAATAATTCGATCAGGCCGTCCAACACCCTGACGTCAGTTGAGCGAATTTCCAAAATTAAGTCTATATGTTTGAGGGCTTCAACCAACTATTCGGTAACTTGTTCTCCTCACGAAGGCGCTAAATAGCTGTTAGAGTGTATGAAAGATACCAGGTGTCTTAAAAGTACCCCCCCCCCCCCACCTTAACATTTGTGTTTGTTAAAACAAACAAATATCCTTTGGGGAACGATACTAACTTAGCCCAAAGTATCTTTTGAAGCAATCGAAAATTTTGAGTGTCCAATAAAAATGGGGGATTTTGGGGGCAACTCAAAATTTTTAAATGGGAAGTATGGTGATGTGGTACCTCATTTTAAAGGTATATTTAAGACTAGAAAAATTACATAAAGAAAATAAAAATCGGACCACCCAAAACAAAATGTACGGGTTTTGAGTAATTTAGGTTTGAAATATTTAAACAGCCGCCATTTTGAAATGTATGATTGGATATAATCTCTTATTTTTCTTAAGATAGATCATTGTTAGGTTAAACTTCGTGCCAAGTTTGAACTCAATCGGTTAAACCGTTCTCTAGATATTAATTATTTAGTAAAATAAACAAAATGGCGGATATTTGGAAAATAAAGCGTTTTTCGAAAAAATATTATTCTTGATTTTCTATTTATTTTGACCCATAGAACCATTTCCCGAAGTTTTTAACACTAACTTTGTTCCACCCTGTGTATACGCATGTAGAAAAGTCTGGGACCAGTTATTTCGTATATAAACCAAATTTGAAGATAGATGTGACTAAGGAACCTACTCTATGTAAAATATACTATTTTATTATGATTTCAAAAAAATTATCCGCCGTCTTGGATCCGCCATTTTGAATGTAACTTTGATTGTTATGTAACTTTATTATGGAAATTCATTAATTGGAAGTGAGCGATTATCTTATTAGACCATGGGCTCCCTTACACGGGGGCAGGGGGTCGCTACCCCCTAGCTCTTGGAGGAAGGAAAAAATGGTTATTGATTATTATAATCAGGTGATTTTCTTTTGAAAATATAATTTTTATAATAATGCAATGTTGAATTAAACATAAATTATTATTAAAACTCCGTTAAGCTTTTATTAATCCATCTATCTATGTTTTCTATTAAAAAATATCGATGTTTTAGAGGTGAATGTTATTTAACATTGATGATAAACATCAATGTTTTTCTGTCGATGCTTTCCGGATGCTCATCCGGATTATTCCTACTTCGTGAATTCGTTGAAGTTATAAATGTACAGGACTCAATGGAGTGTGGGAAAGGAAGGAGGAAGCGTACTCCACGTCCTTGACGAGTTGTCAATGTCCGAGTCATCCCCCTCCTATATGCAGTGCAGAGTTTCTTATATCAGAGCCCACTAAAGAATACCGTTGAGGGATGGGCTTGTGTACATCGAGACCTTGAACGCTCCAATCGCCGTAGTGCTACGTTGTCACGTTCTTCCCGCGCTTCTAACTGACTGCGGCTGACTCAACACATTTATAATTATTTAAACGTTGCGATCAAGCCTCGAGCGGTAAATACCAGGAGTGTTCGAGGCTAGTAGATATTGCAACGCTGCGCGCCCATCCTATTGGCCGCCTCGCAAAATAGTTCTTAGTTCTTAGTTTTCCATTTTCATCGCATCGCATCGGTTCAGGATTATTTACAGTTTTCAGGTAAGAAGGAAAAACTGTATCTTTATTTTATCAGGAAAAACTTGTATGATTACAGTTACTATCTCGCCGCCACTGACGTGAATATTTTTCTAACTTTAAGAAGAGAGGGTGTCTCTTCCTCTCAAACGGTTTTCTACCAAATTCAAATGCATCCACTTTGGTAAAACGTGAATTCGCCGTGTTCGGTTGGTTGTATTCTTTTTTGGTGATATTTTGTGTGTAAAATCAGCGCTCCGATTATTAGTTTTTGTTTCAAAATAGCTCTTAAATAATATTATATGGGAGTACCAAAAGGGTTTCCGGCCATTGAATTTATAACAAGGTTAAATTTCTACTAGTAGAATTTTATTTTAGATCTGTTTCGAGCATTTTGAGTTTTATAATCCGGGGTATCTTTTTTCAAAAGGCTACAGAGGTAGAATCCGATTTACCGCTGTTTTCAGGCATTTCGATAAAATTTTGGTATTTTTTCAAAACTAGAGATAGAATGTAATTCAGATAGAGTTTCAAGCACCTTCGAGTTTGAAAACCTATGTGATATTTTTTTGAAAATGATGCAAAAGTAGAATTCAATTCATAGCGAGTTTCGAGCAATTCGATTCGACATTTAAAGTGCATTTCTAAGGTAAGATTTGTGCGTTTTATAGTTATGTTCACCAAAGACATGTTTAACCCTAGAAACGGTCTTCTTAACCCTAGATTACTTTTCTTATTTCATTGTTTGATCACTTTTCATTCGTAAATTTTACCAAATGTATTTTTTTCAAAAGGCTGCAAAACTAGAATCGGATTTACCGCTGTTTTTAGGCATTTCGAATTTGATAAAATGTTGGTATTTTTTTTTAAACTTTAACCCTAGAACACTACTCATTCGTAAAATCATTCGCCCAGATTTTTTGCCTTTTGCAATCATTTTTTCAAACATTCGATAAGTCGTTAAAACGAGGTAATTACTCCCAACACAATAAAAACAATTCCAAAAACTTGTGGTATAAGTTTAGTTGGAAGATAAATATTCGCCATTTAACATTGTAGGGTACTCATTGTACGTTTTTCGTTGTAGGTAACGCAAAAAGGTTATTTGCTATTAAGAACGCCTTGGGTTAAGTTCGGACACTTACGATAAAATTCGGAAGCTAAATCAGTCCGTCATGTTCTAATGTAGATATAGATTGAGCGGCCAGAAAAATTGACATTACAGTATTATTTTTACATATTTTAAAAATTCAACTACATTTTGCTAAAATGTATTTCATTTAAAAAGTCTTAAAAGGTATAAATCAATAAACCACTTTTAAAAAACATTGTTTTTTAAATGTAAAATTTGTAAACTTTAGGCTAAACAAAACATTTTGTATTTGTTATTATGATAAGAGTAAGCTATAGCCAATGACTACATATCAATATGTAGTCATTGCTATAGCCTACTTTAATTTCAACCTTTCCCAATTTTATCCGTTCCTGGGATCGGTGGAAAACATTTATTTATAAATGGCAATACCCATTTCTTTTAAAATTAATCGTTAAAACATGTTTTGGCCAAATTTTCTCGTTTCGAAACGGTGGATAGTTTTTCGTTCTTTTCTTTACTATCACGAAACAATTTCCCCCTTGATTTTATATCTCCTAAATTAGTTTAATTCATATTAACTTTATTTGTTTCAGGTTAACTATTATGCTTTTAAGTTATTAACAACACAAACAGGTCACATGACCTTCCGAATAAAAACTTTGTTAACAATTATTTTCAATTTGAACTTTATTTATTTGTTTTATGAAAAGTTGAGTAATTAAATAGTTCTTAGTTACATTAAAAGCTATGCCATTTAATTACTCAACATTTACCGATTTACTTCAAATTTGGTATCAAAATAAACTGACGATCGCGATACACAAAGTTATGTGATTTATTTTTATATTTTCTTGTTATAAAAAAAAGTTTGCATACGCTACTATAAAAAAGTAAAATTCAGGTAGGTGTGGAGCGGAAACCAGTCGACCGTGCTGACCCTCCGTAGGCTTGAACTTCCGCCTCACTCTGAGTTGAATTTTACTATAATATCGCAAAGTCCGTTGATAAGTTTATTGGTTGACGAATATGTATCTTGGCTGTAATGTAAGTTGATAAATTTTCAAGATACGAACTTAAGGGTCGGCTCTAGCTGTCGGCCATGTTGGCTGACACTCCGTAAGAACAATGTTAAATTAAAATCCAAATTTTTCCTTTATTTTTGATCGGAAAATTATAAACGATATGCCATTTTAAAGCTATGGTCAATAGCCATGCAAATGGCTTTTTAAAAATTAAGAAAAATATTTTGTTTTATTTATTAACAATTTAAAACATTGATTTTTAATATTTTTTTATGTTGTCACTATTAATTATAGCGAAAAACTACCAAGCCATTCGCCTAAAGAATTTCGTCAACAAGATTTTGGTATTTTTTTAAAAACTCTATTTGAACAATTGCGGGTTTTAAATGGATTTAGGCTGAGCAATGTCCGTGTAACCTACCGCTGCTATAGGGTGATTTTAAATATTTTTTACGTTGTAAATATTAATTATAGCGAAAAATTACCAAGCCATTCGGATGAAGAATTTTGTCCCCAAGAATTTTGTACCAATGAAGAATTGGTATTTAAAAAAAAACGCTATTTGAATAATTGCGGGTTTAAATGGATTTAGGATGAGCAATGTCCGCGTAACCTACCGCCGCTATAGAGAGTCGCAGGTTGCTTTCTGTTTTACTAGAGCCGACCCTTAAGACTCAGGGTAGAAGGTCAATATATGCATTTTAACTTCTATGTCAAGTTTGAATTCGATATATTTATAATCGGCCAATTTAGACCCTCTACAAGTATGGACGTGACAAATTATTTTCTGTGAACAAGACGGACATTCATACTTCAAGCAGTCCTGGTTTCATCAATTTACATGATATCGTCTTCAAAGTCTATATAAAAGTTTAAAACATGCTTATTAACTTCGATACCAAAGTTGAAATCTTAATTTTTTAAAATCTTTGAAGTAAATTCTTTTACCATGCACTTATTATTTTCACAATAACAGCAAAACATTTGTTTTGTGTTGACAGGTATTAAAATATAGTAATTTAGCACATTGACATTTGAATTCTTACATTTAATAATTACATACATATCAATTGATTACAGATTTTTTCATTCAAATTTACTATTTTTTAAGATATTTTATTTTCTAAAATTTACATTTCAACTCTTTGAACAGATAAATAAATTTAAGGTTCTTTTCCACTCTGTTTTATAAGATGAAAATACAACAAATTGTAAACATAGGCCTATATATTCGTTGTTAATAGTTGATAGTTGATAGTTAATAGTTGAAAAAAAAAACAATACTTATAGATTTAATTATATTTTACACTGATTCATAATCAAAAATACACTGATTCATCTTTATATATCCATTTGATAAAGCTAACTACCATCATGCATAGGGTCGGTCACTGTCTACAGGAATAATTCTGTTATTGTTTTTTTTTAACACCTGTTCATTCCCCCCTACTTTTTACTTTAAACCTTAGGCACACGGGACAACTTTTATAGTAATCAGCGTCTTTAAAATAATGTACAAGTTAAAAAAAAATGTATTTCCAAATTATTTGAACTACAGTATACACTTTGTATAAACTCAATGAAATTTGTTGTAATAAACGGTTTGGAAGGGAATTTGGTACATTTGTCTTAAAAGTGAATTTTTATTGAACTGAAACCACTAAAAGGTAAGAGGGGAAGTGTTCTGTCAAAACTGACTTTCTGCAAGATGGAGATGGAAGAGAGAATTTGCCTAAACAGTGTTGTTAAGGGTCTGCTCCAGTAAACGCGAAAGCAACAGGAAACGCAATTCCGGTATCACTGTATCCCTATCTAACCAGTGCAATTTCTTGCATCTGAACGCTTTGACATTGCCTCATTTCATACCATTTTATAAGTCTATCTTTTGTAATTGTTGAAAAAAAAAATGAATATTCTTTATAAAATGTCGGATCCTGCTTGCAAATTGTTTTTCATTATTAATTTTTTATTGTGTTAGGAAAAAAGTTCAAACTTTGTACTTACTAAATGTCAGTTACTTGACAAATGAAAGAAATTTAAAAAAATGTAAATTGCAAGACGGATGCGTATTGTGACTGTGCTTAAAATGAGACCTTGCAAACAATTTTATAATAAAAAGTAAACGAAATAAATGGTTTGAAATTTAACATTGCTCTTATGGGATAAAAATCCATTTTATTTTTACTGGAGCAGACCCTTAAACAGTGACTAATGATGGAATGCATTGCTCAGTTTTGTTACGAAATTTCATAAAACTATTACTTGTTATTTGTTATTGTTAAATTTGTCAATCAACGTTTCAAAAGCCTCATTAACATCGCTGTTTGCGTATAAATTGCAACCAGTTTACCGAGCAATAGGTAAACTTCGATAGTCAATACAACTTTTAACAGACACTACCTACTAAAATATTTTGAGCCATTTAAGATATAACCGGCTTTAAGTTGATTTTTTAAATATTCCTTTGACATTAAAAACACGGAGAAGAATAAATCAACCCTCAGACTTACAGGGTGTCTGAAAACAATTCCCCCACTCTAGGATGTTAAATAAACTAATTTTAATGTTTATGTATTTTTTTTTAGGGGAAAGTAGAAACGAAGTACTATGGAGGAAGCAATTGAAGGGCTAACTTTAAAAGGAACTAACATAACTGACAGTTCAGAACTGGATTGTAGACTATGGGCGCTTGAATGCCCCTTTAACTGGAATCTGCAAAATTTGGTGAAGAGCCTTTCTGATCTGAAACTATTTATTGCGGAGTTAGAATCAAAATTAAAAGAAAATGACAAATCGGCACCATTGCATGACTTTGATGAAGACCAATGGTATAAGTAAGTGCAATTGTTTGATTCAATCAATCAATCAATCAATCTTTAATTCATCCTTTTTTTTGACAAATATTACATTTTTATAAGGCAGGTCCCATAATTTACAAGTAGGCATGCAATATAATAATAATGCTTGGTACACCAGCAACCCTACAAAGTTTATAAAAATTATAATTTTGATAGCAGAATGTACACATAAACACAACAATTTTTTTTTTAAATTAAAATATAAAAATACAACTATACACAATTTAACAAAATATAAAATATGATCAAGACTACAAGCAAC
>JAGFPH010021905.1:2606-12992 GCA_018207615.1 Philaenus spumarius | reverse complement strand
ATTTTATCAGGGGCACAAAAAACAGCTGTTCGTATGAAAAGCTTAAAACAGCTGATTTTGATCAACAGCTGATTTTGATCAACAACTGATTTGGATCAAAAACTGAATATAATTTTAGGTTAGGTAAATCAAGCAATAGCGAAGCATTGCCGGGTTCACTAGTATACATTATTATATATCTAAATAACGATACAAATATTAACTTTTAATTGATTTCTAACTTCATATTGATAGATCAAATGATTTAGAAGTTAATAATATTATAATGAAGAAGTAATAACGGAATGTGTTACACTAAGATGTACGAATGTTTCCGAAGTTAAACGAATGGGTATCTCTTCTTTAAACTTGTATAAATGAATATATTGATAATAAAAGGTTATATTCATATTCATTTTATAACCTCAAGGCATAGGTTAGTTCTATGACTCATATTTATAAAATCTACTTAAAAAAAAGACATTATAAACATTGATTTTAAGGACTCAATGCTTCATTGACTCAAGATCACATAACCGTCAGAAACCAAAAGAAAAAAATCCCTAGAAGCTTGAACCTTCAGATAAAACAGATATTACACCATAAAGATGATCAAGAGTCAGATGAAGAACAAGATGCAGAACCAGTCGACAACCAACAAATACGTTGCTATCTTTGTGATCAAATAAAAAGTGAGGTGCAGTGAACAGTGCAGAGAAAAATGGTCTTTGAAAGTACCTTGGAGTATTTATATAACTTTCTAAGTGTTTGATATTAAGTTTACACATTTTTTATTACTACATACTATCTTTTGAGGGTTTCTAATAAACTTATATAAATATAATAAATTTATTTAAAAAATAATAACTGTTAAAGATTATACAATTCATATTTAAAAGCAATAGAATACTTTAAATTCTGTATTTAAAAAATATATTTTTAATTTTTTAATTTGATTTGTCCCTTATTAATTTGTTCATGTTCATATTTGTCCTGAACCTTCACCTTACCATTTAATGGTTATAAGAGAAGAACAATAAAATTGCTTTTGGGATCGCTAGTTTCCTAATTTAGAGTGAAACTTTCAATTCAATTTTAAACTTTGTGAAGTTTTCCTAGTGACACTGACTGATGGTGTTGATGCGGAAATAGAGGATTATAAATATTAAAATGAATCAAAATTTAACCTATAGTTAAAATGTATAAATTTGATAAAATAATTATGTTTTCTGGAATTCTAACAATACGTTTCATTTCCAAAAATTAATTTAATGGAAAAGCTTCGGAAAGGTCATTGATTTTTAAACACTGTAATGGTTAAATATTAATTTTTACATCTCATAGTGTAGATAGACCTACTTCTAAAAACATTTACAGTTGGTTACAAAGTGACTAAAACATCAAACATATTGTATGTATTCAATCACATCATCTTATAAAAGCAATCACGACCACATCGGTGTTACAATTCAGTGTATTAATACAAAATGATTGGTTCTTGATTCTATTACGTCAGGAACAAATTAGACAATTAACTGGGAATATTCGGAAGCCTTAATGAATTGAAGACAAGGATCCTCCATTAGGTTTGTAAACACGCGAACTTTGAAGGGTTTGCCAATTTGCATCCCTTTCCCGATCCACCCCCGCGGGAAACGATTGCCCTTTTCTGTGTTAGTTTAAGTGTACTTCGTACGATTAAATTTTGTGGTTACAAGTTAGGCTTGTACGTGCAAATAATGGGTTGCTAATACAGACGAAACTGCGAGTATGGATTTTGATCTACACTAAAAAGATGTATTTTTAGCGATAGATACTATGTATTACAAATGCAATATTAAATAGTGTAAAACTAAAATAGTCGCCAACTTGAAAAGACAAGGTAAATTTAAAAATCTAAAATTGTTGTTCTTTTAAAGCCCTTTTAAGTATTGTAGCCTTCGATGTAATTTGCATTAGATTTTTTACCACTTGCCTTAAAAATATGCCTTTCGGTTCACTGCAATTTGAACCAAAATGGTTAGATTATTTAAATAATTCGACCACGCAGCTGAACCGCTGACATGAGTTGAGCAAATTTCAAAAATTAAGTTTACAGTCTTAGGGTTTCAACCAACTATTTGAGAAATTTATCTACTCACGAAGGCGGCCTGTGTGTACGAAATATATTAGTAGAATTTGTTTGCACATAAGCCTCCAGCTTCGACTCGCGCGATCCTTCGTTCCTTCGTTTATGATATTTTACGTTTTGAACGATTTTTGGGAAACCAAGCGAGCTATAAGGTAGTGTAAGAAAGCAAAATGTGCAGAATAATATCCTACATATAATTACTAGGCCTATATTTATATTTGTTTTCCTTGTACTCCATTTTAGTGAATTTCCACAGGAAAAGTAAAGTATTGCAGTGACTCTTATGGTAAGACCTAGGGTCGGGAGTAGTCAATGACCACAGATCATGATCTAAATTTTATTTATAACAACTACAAATTATATTTACCTATAAAATGATGAATCTGTCCGTCTTGTGACTTCTTTTATATTCTTAATTTACGCGTTTCGGGGCCGTGGTCCCATCATCAGAATGAAAAATGAAAAATCACTCCATCACAAATTTTATTTGTTTAGACAAAACTCTAAAAAGTTCTATACTCGAACGAAAAATCTCAATAAATAGTTACTTTCGGTCAAAAAACGTGCTTCCTGTTGTTGTATTTTTTGGTTAACGACCTTGTCCGAGCGACGTAGACAACCAACGTGTGTAGGCCCTACCAAATTTGGACCAAATGCGGTCATTAGAGTGCGAACACATACATATATGTTACTTCTGGTCAAAAAACGTGCTTCCAGTTGTTAATAAGAATTATTAAGGTTTTAGTTGAAACTTATGCAGTATCATTTGCTGGCTTAGCCTATATACCGCAAGTCTAGCCAGTTACCCGTATATTACTCTGTAGTAGCTCTACGTAGGTTATTGAATTCGGTAGTTGAAATTTGATTAATGATTCGATATTGATAAAAGTGATTACGTATTTTAGCAGCTGTGAATAGTATTTCTAAGAACATTGAAGAATTTATCTTTCTGTAAAATGTCGAAAACGACCATTCCCTATACTCAAAAGTGTTTTTCTTATATTTGGTGGATTCTTTTCTAACAGTGTAAATGCAGGTGTCAACAAACCAAGAGTTTATATATTAAAACATTTTATATGATCAATAAACAAACAAAAAATCCACACTGGACCTGCCACAAAATTGTCTCCACCTTGATTTCGAAGAATCGAACCGAATTTCAACGTAAAAATCACTATTACAAAAAAATGACCTCTGTTGTTAATTTATTTGTATTTCCAACACAACTCTAGTTGGTATCAAATAAATCCGTAGAAACAATTTTTGAAATTCTTGTGTTCATTAACCCTCTAGTTATTTAACTTTCGAAAGGATTATTAGCGAATTTCCATATCCAATAGGGAAAGATGAGCTATTGCCGTGACGCTTATGGTAGGACCTAAGGTTGTGAGCAGTAAATGACCGATCATGGTCACCAGAACACGTTTTGGGGTGTTATTAGAAATTGTATATACCTATATGTGTATTAATATATGTACATATGTGTTCGCACTTTAACGGCCGTATTTTAAGTCCGTTTTGTCCAAATTTGGTGCACACGTTAGTTGTCTACGTCACTCGGAAGAGTTCGTTAGCCAAAAAAACCCAACAAACGGAAGCAGGTTTTTTTACAGGAAGTAACTATTTTTTAGATTTTTCTTACTACAGTGAAACTTTTTTGGGTTTCACCTAAAAAAATAAATGAAGGATATTATTCTGCAAATTTTTTTTTACACGACCGTATAGCTTGTTTGGTTCCCCAAAAAACGTAAAATACCATAAAAGTACCCGATTTAAATCCACGTGTTGGCCGATATATCCATCTTCTGATCCAAGGTCGACGACAAAAATTGTACTCTGGGAACGAAGCGAAGCAGTCCGTAACCCGAGGTCGCCAGATGGAACGAAGGAGGCTTAGGTGTAAACCAATTCTACTAATATATTTCGTACACGGAGGCAGCTATTCAGCGCCTTCGTGAATAGATCAATTTCCAAACTTGTTGGTTGAAACCCTAAAACAAAGAAACTTAATTTAGGAAATTCGTTCAACTCACGTCAGCGGTTCAGCTGCGTGGTCGGATTATTTGAAATTAGCAAAATCCTGAGAGAATTAATGTAATATTTATATTATTACAGTTTATATTTATCCAATCACAGTTTTTAATTGTTAAAAATATCGTAATGAATGTTTTTATTACGTTTAATGCCTTTTGTAGGACGAAGATAACTCCTGCTGATGAGGCGGCTGTGATTATATTCGTGGGAAGTTAACGAAACGGACACAAGAGCGCAGCACTTCCTTCACAAATCAACGCGACTGGAGTAACCGTTAACACCTGTTCTTGTTATCCGTTAGAAAGTGAATCACAAGTTGATGAGTCATTATGAATAAACTCACTGAACCGTTTACTGAATCAGTGACCTAAAAGTCTTATCAGGGTCTTATAGGAACATGAATGGTGGGTAGTTTGTGTACTGGACTTTCTGTATTAAAGGTATTTGACAAAGAATCAAAAACTATACAAAATAATGAATTTAAGCTAAATGCATTGTATTTCTTATTTTTTATTTTCCTAAGGTGTAGTTTTAAATACTCTAAACTGAGAAACAATAAAAGATTAATAGTATATAGTAGTCTATAACAAAAATCATAATACAGCAGTTATTTGTATATTTCTGTTTAATGTTTCTGTAATTATTGTTATTTGTTTTACTATACAACTTTGAGTTGGTTTTCAGCTTACTAACGCTAGGCTTCTCACTCCGTTCTAATAAAATGGCATATATGGTATAAAGTTATGAAAAAAAGTTATGAATAATAGGCTATCATCACAGACTATAGAATTACTATAGTCTATGCTATCATGTATATGTTAAAATTAATCTATGCACGACGTTTCGGAATATGAACCACCTCAGGTTATGAAGTAGGCTTACTTTTACTAGCTGTGAGATACACTAAGTTATTTAAGGTTATTGATGTAGGCTTTCCTAGACCTACAACTCTAGGCTTACTTTACAGCGGTATTAGTAGTTTTTGCACAAATTAAAATTAGAATTACAAATTCACTAACCGAATCTCAGATTTGTAAAAGCAACATTAAATTTATATATACAGTATTTGTTTTAAGCCGAATACTTTTTCATGTCATTATCTAAAAATAATTTGCACATCTTAAGGATAACAAAATCAACATCTCTTGATTTACAATTATTGTGTATTCACATATAGGGTGTGTATTGATAACGAAAGAGAAATTATAATTTTGAAAGCGAATAAACAGTTTAACAACAAATTCTTTACTAGATAATAATAGACGACTTTTGTTATCATTTGAATGCGTCACTAGCTAATATGAAATATATTGCATAGGAATAGCGTCCATTTTCTCGTACCTTTCCAGGACATTTTAAAATTGAATGTATTTTCGAATTAATCCTAATTGTAATTTTTAAACATAACGCAAGTTCAATCTCCAGGATTGTGAAATTAAAATAATTAAATAAGTTGATTTCTTTATTGCAAACATTTAAGCTAAATAATTCATATTTTAACAATAGGCTAGTACTCAATTAATGCATAAACTTTGTTCTTTTTTGTGTTAATTTCAAAATGTATGCCATTCTACGTATTGCAATAAAATTTACGAAATGACTTACACTTTTTTTAAGAGATATAAATTAAACTATAGCAATGCAGTTTTAATTCGATTTCCACGAACGACTGACATAAATTTGAAGATGTCAGTGTACCGTTGAAACCGGTAACCTAATAGGATATTTAAGAATCGTTTGGACGATGGTATAGGTAATTAACGGATGTAAACAAATGAGTTTATTAATCTAAAACATATCTATGACGCGTGTAAAGTTAATCAAAATGTCCCCACAGTGCACGCTTGTAAGTTACAAATGAATAGACAACCACAATCAGAATCTTTTTCTAATTACGGACACTTAAAAAGTTATAAAAATGGTAACGCTGTTATGACAGGGGGAGTGCAGAAAGTCACCGCCGTCGGTTTCGAGAGGTTTGGCCTATACACGCTCAATTTGATCGAGATCGGTTGTTATAACGAGGCCTGTGACATTTCCAAGTGCATTGTGTGCAGGCCTAATTGACAGATGGAGAACCGTTCGAGTAGCTTTTGTCATTTGTCGCTCATTGTCGCTTAGCTATTGTCATGACAGTTTTACTGTTGCAAATTTGTATTTTTCTCATGATTTGATACAGAACTGTAAAGTTGTTGAAAGTCAAGTGTTAGAATGATTCGGATTGTGTGTTGTGTATATTTCATCATATTCGCTGTACAGAGCTGGCAATGTCGTTAGATTAGGCATTACTAGATTAAAGTTTAGAATACATTTAAAACAAATGTGGGGAGTCTTCTTATTTTATGGTCTGAACTTTTGTTTGAATTAGAAGGTGGTTGAAAATTAATTTAACCAAACAAGACAAATTTTCAGTTTCTCATTTAGAATTAATGCAACGAAATAAAATTTAGCTTGGATGTTGTTTAATTAAGAGGGGTGTTTTAGATAATAAATCTATAAATACCCAACACAAAAATATATATTTACGGAAAAGAGATTATAACACATTTCTTTAACTAAAAAATATGAAAAAAATTGTTTGTGCATATGACCACACAATAGAAGTGAAAACTTCTATGCGAATTTTACAGCGTGTAAAATGAATATTGATTTACTACTGGATGTTATTAACATTTTATTTCCTGGTTAGTAAATAAATGAAACAATACAATTATTTTCAAATTTTTAGTTCGGTTTGCTTTTAAAGCATATTTCTTTAGTTTTTAAACTATTATTTATTTTCTTATTTTTTAGTCTGGGACCATGATCAATGCTCACTTACTACACCCAACAAAATTAATGAGCTCCCGAAGTTTTTTATATCATCATGAATCACCCTGTATATAAAGTTTTTAATGACACCCGAAAACGTGTTCTGGGGATAATGATCAGTGCTCACTTACTACACCCAAAACATTAATATTGCATTGTCATCGGTCCTTGTTCTTCATATACACTATACACAAGTATATATGTATAAGAGGGTATACATAATCAACACACCGGTCTAAGCGAAAATGTTGCGTTACGTGACGTGACGCGAAACGGCAATTAATTTACCTCTATACACAAAAAAAAAAATACCCGACGTCGCTATAGAAGTTTTCACTTCAACAAACATAGCCTATTTTAACATGCTTAAAAAACTGTTTTCCAGATAATCTATATAGAGTGAAGAAACTAACGTGCTAAAGATGTTCCTTTAACCACAAATCTTAGCTGAATTTCATTGTTAGCGAATTTCCATAGGAAAGATGAGCTATTTCAGTGACTTTTATTGTGAGACCTAAGGTCGGGAGTAGTCAACGTGTTCTGGATTGTCATTAAAAATGATGTAAATATAAAGTGCTGGCACTATTAGCGTCCGCATTTTACCAAATTTGGTAAACACGTTGGCTTTCTAAGTGGCTCGAAAGACTTGGTTAGAAACAATATCAAATAACCGGAAGCTAACTTTTTATTAGATTATTCGACTAGAATGAATCTTTTTTGGGGTTTTTTGTACACAAATATATATAGGAGTAGGAGATTGTTCTGCACGTTTCTGTGCACTACCTATTAGCTCGTTTGGTTCCCATCGAAACGTAAAATATAATAAAAGTGCTTGATTCAAATCCACGAGGGTGATATTTCCGTAGGTGCAGCATTTGCTATACAAGGCCGACGACGGGGATGTTAGTTGCGAAGCGAAACAGTCCAAAACCTAGGCCGCAAGGTCGAGGTGCAAACACAAATCGAAGGCAATTTGCAAACTCACAAATGATTATACTAATATATTTCGTACACGCAGGCACCTATTCAACATGAGTAGACCAATTTCCCAAACAATTTGTTGAAACCCTAAAATATATGAAATTAATTTTAAAAATTCGCTGAACTCACAGCTGGGTTCTGCTGGGTGGTCCAATTATTTTTTTATATTGTATTATACTTACTTATATAAATAATAGGCCTAAACGTGCTAGGCGCGGGACACAGGGGGCACAATAAACGAAAGGTTGACGTGTAAGGAGGCCTCCTTCAAGGAGGAATCCACCCCAAAATAATCTAATCTACTTATATAAAAGGACATAATTACTAATGCCATTCGTTCAATCAAAAGAATTGGCCATTCGTTCGTTGCCATTAACTTGCAAAAGAAATTGTATTAATCACGTTAAAAATTTCAAAACATACGCTTATTATTTGCTTGTAAATCTATGTACTATTTTACGAAATACATACCGGTACCAAAGCGAAATCTAGTAAAACCAACTCCTCAAGAATGCATTTTCCATTCGATTTCAACATGTCAAATTCAATTTAGCCTCAAAATAACAGGAGCTAATTTTAAAGAGCACGTAGTTGTAACCTCACATTAATCAACTGGTATAGGAGAAGGTTCGAAGCTGGTTACTGGCAATGGATTTACTTGTGCTATACTCTGCTCCTGCGCAAATTTAATTTGAGTAACAAACATTTATTTACTATTTTTTTAGAACATCAACTCCTAAAAAAGCTAGTGTGCATACATACGTACGTGCATACATGAGTAACATATAATATAACAGTTTATTTCATCCATAATTTGTAAAAGTTAAACAAAACCCAGCGTAGATTATACTTTGGGGTTATGTTTACATCTTCAATCATTATAATTTCTTGTGAAGTTGATTTTTTTTTTAATATGAGTTAGAGAACTAATGTATGCTATAATACGTTATAAGATTTGCTTCGAAGTTATAAACTGTATATCAATACAACCTTTTATCATCATTATATTTCTTATACAAATTTAAAGAATAGATACATATTTTTTAACTTCGGAAACATTCGTACATCTTCGTATAACATATAAACTTATTCTATTATTAATTTCATCACTATATAATATTAATAACTTCTAAATCATTTAATCTATAAATATGAAATAAATGACAGTTACAAGATAATATTTTTATCTCTCTTTAATAATATAATAAAGTATATAAATACAAAAATGTAACAAATAAGCCTACAGTTGTATAATCATTATAATAATTGTACCCCTTTACCCGAGTTAAAAATCCTCAAGGCCTAGGTAACGTCTATTGTTTTTAAATAGTATTTTTTTAAATGATGTATTTCTGTTGTGTATCTTATTAATCTGCCTGTGATTTTTCAGGGGGGCTTAATAGTAATCAATTGAAATGCAGATGAGTTAAACTATACTCCCACACGAGCAGTTTTCTGAAGATAGTAGTGCAAGGAAAATTATAATTATATTTGTTTATGATTACGCCAACAGAACAACTGCTTAAGTTTTACAGTAATCTCACTTGAACAAATGCAACATCGAGACGATGGTGCTGAACTTCAAAACAATCTAAAAATCTGATCTATCTGTGTGTAAATCTGTTTATCTACTTTTAGCAAATTTGTAATTGTAGCCTCTTTAAGTAAATAACATGCTATAATGTACCAAACACAAGATAACCTCACAAAAACAAGCAAAGATCATTTTCTCTGATATCAGTACACACAATCTACAAGACGAGACTTCCACATTCCCTTAGGGAACGAAAGCAAACAATATCTACATGGAGGAAGAAGCGTTTTTGATTGGGCAAACAGAATGTCCAGTGGTTTTACTTAGACCGTGTTCCTTTTTGTGAATACAAACATTGACAAATTCAAGAAGAGTATGCCAACACAACACAGAAGCAGGTTTATTTATTCATGTCTTCTATGATGGCATTTATTTAATGCACATACATATTTACTTTTGATGTATAACGAAAGATTGGTTTCCATGGCTAGTAACTTATTCAATGCAAATATTTGAACAGAATGCACAACTTAAAGCCCTGCAATGTATAATAATCGTATGTGTCAAAACATACGGAATATAACATTTACTATGAAACATTTCGTCCACAATATTAACAGCAAGATGTAGGCTACCTTCGACTCATTACAATAGGTAACATAGTTTCCCATCGTGAGTTTAATATTAAACTCTGTTTCTGAGTTTCTCACTATTCCATATCATTAGTTCAAATATATTTTGTAAACTAAACTAACTAAACTTTCCTTTTACATTCCGAATGTCAACTATTAAGACATATTGTTATTATTTAAACTCAGTGAATAACAGTGCTTTCTTTTTTTTGGTAATTGTTTGATTAAACCTTTTCCATACTAATATTATAAAGAGGTAAAGTTTGTTTGTTTGTTTGTATGTT
>JAGFPH010021904.1:0-12994 GCA_018207615.1 Philaenus spumarius | reverse complement strand
AACGGAGGCCGATGCTTCAACTTGGACATAGCATCTTTTTTTTTCATTTGGTTAAATGGTCATCTATAATGTTATCACAAACCGACATTTTCACCTCAATAAATATTTTAACCACTAGGTTGTAGCGTCATAAATCTGTGATATATTTTACTTTAATTTCATTAAAAATGTTTTATTTTAATGTTATGTAAATACGATATCATACTTAAGTAAACGTCCCCTATTAAGATCCGATGGCACTAAATAAATAAATAATTCGACCACGCAGCTGGACCACTGACGTGAGTTCAGCAAATTTAGAAAATTAAGTTATAGGCCTATGTTTTAGAGTTTCATCCAACAATTTGGGAAATAGGTCTACTCACGAAGGCGTTGAACAGCTGTCTGTGTGTACGTAATATATTAGTAGAATTTGTTTGCGCCTAGTGGCCTCGCGAGTTTGCACCACTTGGCTTCGAATCGGGTACTTGTATGGTAATTTACGTTGTGGTCGATTTTGGGGGAACCAAGCGAGCTATAAGGTCGCGTAAAAAAACAAAATGTGCAGAATAACATCCTACATTTATATTTTTAGAAAAAACTTTTAAAAAATTTCATTCTCGTAGTAAAAATCTCAAAAAATAGTTACTTCCGTACAAAAAACGTATATATATATGAATTTAAATGACACCCCAAAAAGTTTCTGGGGACCATGATCGGTGCTCATTTGCTACTCCCGACCTTGGGTCTCACCATAAGGGCCACTGCAATAACTCATTTTTCCTATGGAAATTCACTAAAAATATACTGTATATGTATGCAAATATTTTAATGAGTAACTTTTTATTTCCGGATTTTACATCTGAATTCAAAACAAACAAAAACTACTGGTGCTGTACTCACAAGTGTGGACCTGGAAAGAACGCAACCCGCACGGCACAGTGCATTGGTTTTTCCCTATCACTTATTTTAAATGCATTCCTAAAAACATCGGTCTGCATCTCTTCTCTTGAAAACACGGAAGTTCTCTTTATTAAAAATTAGTAATTATTGTGTTGAACAATAGTATTGGAGGTGATCCCCTAGGATTTGAAAGTCGGCACTTCTGAAAAATCGGAGGGTTGATAGTTCCGCAAAACATATTAGTGAGATGGCTAGTACATCCCTGGCCAACGGCACCAGTCTTAGCGCCTGTAAATCTCAGGTCCACACTCGTGAGTACTACACAGTACCAAGTTGCCTGGCCCTTTACTCTGTAGTCAAAGTTGAACTAAACAAAAACAATATAAAAATTCAGTCAGAGTAAGTCAGAACCTGACCCTCTACAAGTTGAAAGTGCCACTTCCAACAGGAGCATCAACTTCAATAGAAGACATCGATAAAGACTCCTGAATGACAGGAGAAAAACTGGGGAAAACTGTACTTAGTGTTCTGAAAAGCTGTTAACCTTGAGCAGTAAATGTGTCGGAGTTGCCACAGATGGATACTCTGTAATCACATAAGAGATTGTAGGAGCAGTCACCACAAAAAAGAAAGAGTGTATCAATGCCGAGAGAGCATCTTGCTTAAAATCTTTCTATATCTAAAAGCTCTGATGTCCAATAAGTGCGTAACTCTATTGGAATGAAGTTGTATCTTTCTTTTCAGCGTAAAAAAAAAAGAAATGCTGTTCTCACCAAAAAAGTTGGCAGTCAGCTTCTTTCTATGTGTGAAACCAGGTGGGTTGAGAGGCATATGTCTGTCTCTTGTTTTCTGAAGCACATTGAGAAAATTGTGGAATGCCTTGAAAAAATGTAACAGCGGTCTCAATTTTCAAGTGACAACTCCAGTGTTACAGCCAAGACCCTATTGTGTGCAATCACAAAATGGAGAATTCAGCATAACTCCTGTATGCCTTGCTGATGTTATGAGTCAAACTTTGCCTCTTAGTAAGTTTTTCCAAAAAGAGACTATTGAAGTTATCAAAGCCACTCTTGTCTTGAATGATACCTTATCAGTGTTAAAACAAAAGCGAGAAAGAAGCTGATGCAGAGTTTAGTCAACTCTACGACCAAGCAAAGACCATTCCTGAAAAAGTAAGATGCACCATTCAAACACCCAGAATAACCTCTAGACAAGTTCATAGAGCCAACATCTCTACATCTAGCCCAGAAAGTTATTTTAGAGTAAACATATTTATACCAATGCTGGAATCAATTTACAGTGACCTTCAAAGTAGATTTTCAGAACATGTTTTGAACATTTACAAGCTGAATTCACTTCTCCCAAAATTATGTTCAGCTGCAACAACCACACAGATTGTTCGCTAAGGACACTACTCTTGATTTTATGTGCTCTTCCCGTGTCAACAGCAACAGCTGAAAGATCTTTCTCAACATTTCACAAGAAGTTTTAATGATTGAAGTTGTAAACATAACCCCAAAGTATAATCTACGCTGGATTTTATTTAAGTGTATTGCAGATGATGGCTGAAATCAGCTGTTATATTATATGTTACTCATGTATGTACGTACTTTTATACGAGTTTATCACTTTTTTTACACAATAACTGCTGTAATTTTGCACAAATTACTTCCAGAGTGATATTTAAAATATAGAAATGGAAAATTTCGGTAAAGTTTGTTATTGGGTAAAATAGAACCAAGGGGTTGTCTTGCCTTAGCATAAGGTGGAACAAATAGGGGTTGAACATAAAAAAAGAACCTAACCTCCTTAGTAGACACAGTATCAACTCTGTTCAATGTTGTAAAATTCTAAATACTAACTAAAACTGCAACCCTTAACGCAAGGGATGAATAATTAGTTTGATGCTTTGCCTTATAGGAACGTTGAAATCTGCATCTGTAAACCTAGACGAAATTTTTTTTTTAATGTTTGTGTTGTAGTCGTTTTGGTTAAAATGTAGGATATGAAGTAATTAGAGAATATTTACTTAATTTTAGACTCTGTTTTTAGTAACTGAATTCGAAAATGTATTAGTTTATGTTAATTTTGTATGTGCGCTTTATACATTTGAGGAAATATTTCAATAACACAATATATTTTGTATAGAATTGATGTGTTTGTTAACATTTTCAGATTGTAAAAACGCATTACAATTACCCTACATGTGAATTTTGGTCTGCACTACCATTTTAAGTAGTTTTGACTAATTTTTAGGTTTGATTTGAAGTGTGTCTACATAATTAAAAATAATTGCTAAGTTGTCATGACTTTTAAGTTCAAATAAAGGGGTATGACAACAATCACTTTGGTGTGACATTTGCTACCTTCAGTGTGGCCAATTAATGTATATTCTCCAATTTCAAACCCATTGGTTCAGTATCATTTTTATTTCAAAAAGTTGAAAGTCTTCTTTTACCATGTAGTAATTTATTTCCAATTAATTATTTTTACATATATATATACATACATCTACTGAACACTTCACTTTATATAATTAACCTAACGTCTTTTTAAATTGTTTAATTGTGAGCTAATTAACACATCTGTATAATATTCTTCCCTCGGCTTCGTCGTAGGTGTTTAGGTTAAATACTCTTTCCTCTTGTGCTATTCGGCTGAAAGGTAATATCTAAATGTTTCTTGCCATTAAAAATACTTTATTTAAAGTTCTAGTTTATATGATCCATCAAGTACGTGTTTTGCAAAAGAACAATTCTGGTTGATCGATTTGTTTCAAAAGTTAATTTAGATCGTTGCATTTTTGAGTTATCATGTTTCACAGATACAGGTATAGACATAATTCCAAAAATTTATTTATATTTGGAAGCGAAAACATTCATCAAAATCTTGAGGCCGAATTTTTGGGAGGTTACATTGTACGTATGCAAGAAGGTAAAAATGGAAAAGTGATACAGATTTAAAGTAGTTACTGAAGATTTAAAATTATACTTAATGTTAATAATTTCTAGAGAATAGTCAATTAATAAACCTCTAAAAAAATGTACAAAATATATTTAAGCTGTTTGTAACACTGGACAAAATCTGTTAATTTAATAGTTTAGATGCAAGAGATAATAAAAAGACAATTCAATAACAATGGTTCATAAGACGATTTAATGACAAGATAAGAAAATGGATTGAGTTTATAAATGTCATGACACAAAGGTGAGTGCTAATATACAATACACTAACCGTATGATATTCTTCACTTTTTGTTTCATCACCTATTATACGGTATTCACAATTTATTACTGAACTATTAATTAAGCCATGAGTACAATCTAAAAATGTTTCATGGAATTAATATATAATGTTATGTAATGCATTTCTTAAATTTTCTCATTGCTTTGGAGTTAATGTACCTAGTTTCACTTAATCTATACAAATAAATAAATTTTTTATAGATACAACATTTACACAGAGTCTAATATTTTTGGTTCGCTACCACCGTAGTAAAAGTTTTGGTACGAATAGACTAGCGTCGCATATAAGAGACGGCCGGTTTCTATCCACAGACTGTTGCCGCAAATGTGCGACGTCTCGTCTAATTGAATTAGACTGACTTCGCATATTTGTGGCAGTGTTATTTAACTGCTAATTTTTAAGTACTAGTATATTTTAAAGACCTGATTTATTGGTAACAGTATGTAAGAAGGTCTGCCGCTCATATGCGGTGCTCTTTTACGATTTTAAAAGTGGGAATATGAAGACGTTCAAGTTCTCATGAAACTTACACCCTTTCTCACGCCACAATTCTTGGTTGTTTTCCCGCCTTTTTGTTTTGTGGGAATGCGAAGACTTGAAGATCTCAGGAATCTTTCACCCGCCTTTTTCACGCCTCAATTCTATAGGTTGTTTTCCTGCCTTTTTATTTCGTGGGAATGCGAAGACGCGAAGTTCTCAGGAATCTTTCTCCCGTAACAACTCCTGGGAATTCTGATTTTTCGCCTTTGTATTTCAGCCTTAATTTTTATTGGTTGTGCAACTTTGGTCAAAACCTTTTGTTTTACTAACAGAGTCTAACAAAAACTAACTAGTTTCTTGATATAGACTGAACGTCGTACATATGTGACAACTTCAAAAACGCTGAAAGCAGTAAAAAAAAAAAAAAATAGGTATTGCTTGACATCATAAATTTGCTTAGATCACTAGACTTATATTGTACAAATAACAAACCAACCAGAAATGAAGCATGTTTGGATAACTTAGCAACTAACATACGATCTGAATGTTATAACTGCTCTCTTTTAGATCAAGATATCCTTTCAGATCATGCTGGTGTATGGACTGAATTTGAATTAGATCTTGTGAACAGTGTGAAACTTGACAGCAGTAAGTCAGATAATATTATTAAAAAGCGTCTGACCACATTACCTAGATTGGATAGTTTTAAGATTAGCTTGTCATGTTTGGATTGGTCACAGTTGTTTAGTATTGGTGATGTAAACAAAGCTTTTGAGTATTTTCTTTGTATTTTGATATTTTACTTTGATTTAAATTGTCCTTTGTTGAATGTCAGAGACAGACCTAAGAACGTTAAGTGTAATGGTAATAGAAAATGGTTTACCCCACATAGCATCTATGCGTGATATACTCTTGATTTTGTTTGATAAGTGGAAGCTCAGTGGTGACCTCAAGGACAGAGAAAAATTCAAAACATTTAAAAAGGTATATAACAAGGCCATTAGGGATGCTAAAATTGCTGCAAATGATGTCATTATAAATAACTCTAACAATAAGTGTAAAGCTGCCTGGCGTATCGTCAAAGCAGAATCTTCCAGTAAACCAACTAATTTGTCGGTGCCTGTAGATGTGGATACATTGAATAATTATTTTGCAAATGTCTCTGTGAATATTGGTATTGGTAAGGATATTTCAAATGACACTAATTATATTGAGCTTTTGACTAACTTTCAAAAACCAACATGTCTTCCAAATAGAAATTTTATGTGGAAAGAAGTAGAACCTAAGACTATACTTGATCTTGTTAATAGGTTTAGTTCATCTCATGCAGGAGATGTTTATGATTTATCAAATTCTATCATGAAGCACATTGTGGGTGTGATATTGTTGCCATTAACATATTTAATTAATTTGGTTTTAACTGATGGAACTTTTCCTGATTGTCTAAAGTTAACAAAAATAATTCCTATCTATAAGAAGGGAAATAGAAATCTTCCTGAGAGTTATAGACCTATCGCTTTAGTTCCTATACTGAGTAAGATAATAGAATCATGTATTTTTGTTCAGCTATATGACTACTTTATAGACAATAATTTGCTATATGAGCACCAATATGGTTTTAGGCCAAAGTATTCAACTTCCATGGCTGTTGAGACTATTGTTAGTCACTTATTATCATCATTTGAGAATAGACTTGTTACTGGTATGTGCCTGATTGATTTAAGCAAAGCCTTCGATTGTATATCGCACAGAAAGTTGTGTGGTAAGCTTGGATACTATGGCATAAAACACATAGAATTAAAATTAATAGAGTCATATCTAAGCAATAGGAAGCAAATGGTTGTAAGCAGTAATGATGTGTCTGGTTGTGAAGATGTAATCTCGGGAGTGCCACAAGGTTCTGTTTTGGGACCTTTCCTTTTTTTAATCTTTGTCAATGATTTTGGCTGTAACATCCCCGCCATGTCAGTCTTATATGCCGATGACACAACATTAATGTGTTCTCATGAAGATTGTGTTGTGACAAATGCTTTACTAAAACATTCTGTGGAAAGAGCTAAAACCTGGTTTGATGCAAACTGCTTAAAGATAAATGATAGCAAGACCGAGTATATACTGTTTTCACTCAGAAGTGGAGTTATAGATGATGGTGATGTAAAACATGTAAAACTTCTGGGTTTGTACTTGGATAATAAGCTTACCTGGCAACCACATATAAATGCTTTATGTAAAAAACTTTCGAGAGTATTATTTTTAATGAGAAAACTTAAGTTGGTTGTCAGTTTTGATGTCCTGCTGATGACTTATTTTGGCTTGTTTCATTCACTGCTGATGTATGGTATTAGGCTGTGGGGTAATTCCAGTCTCGCTTTCAAAGTTTTTCTATTACAAAAAAAAGCTGTAAGAATATTGGCAGGTTTATCAGATAGAGAGTCTTGTAGAGCTAGTTTCTCTAAATTACAGATTTTGACATTGCCCTCTTTATATATTTATTCGAATTTGATTTATGTTAATCAGAATATTTCACAGTTTGTTAAACACAGCTCAAGACATAGCTATAACACTAGAAATAAACAGGATTTGGTTACCCCTCTTAACAGGCTTGTGAGATCATATAAAAGCCACAGTTTTCAACAAATTAAGTTATATAATAAGCTGCCAGGTAATATACAATCTTTGACTAAAAAGAATTTTAAAAAGTGTATATCTGTCTTCCTGAAACAAAGCACCTTCTATTCATTAGAGGAATATATGAATTCCGATTTAAATAAATAAATGTTAAATTTTAAGAAATGATAAATTTTAAGAACTGTTAAATTTTAAGAAATATGTTAAATTTTAAGAAATGTCAAATTTTAAGAATTTAAATTTAATGGACTATTGCTAATTACATTGTAAACAAATGTTTAAAAGCAAAATAAATCTATTCTATTCTATTCTATTCTATTCTATAACTTTTAGGTTATTGAAAAGTATATAAACTCATTTTAACAAAATCATACTCGTCGTCTGTGGTGAATGCCACAACAATTTGTCCCAGTCTATGTGTATTGCTTAATTTAATAGTTTGTAACAATTCAAAATATATCATAAAAATATCCATCAATCAAAAGAATCATACATCACTGCATTTTAACTAAACACGCATGAGTGTGAGAGAGACAGAAAACTGATAGTCAAAACCATTCATAAACAATATGAACTACGACATCTAGCGGACAGGATTGCAAACAATAAGTCAACAATATTTTAAACACCCGACTTTCGATAACATTTTACATAATTAATAATATTTCTCGACCTCGTATCCCTATCTTTCCCATATCAAAATTCATCTAAATTAACCAACCAATCCATCCAAATTACAAGATTAAATCAATCACCAAGCAATCGACCGAAATTTACATTTTAAATCCATTTGAAACTAGACCGGTATACTAAAATCTAGGCCACATCAGAATTATAATCATCGAGCCAAAGAGAACCAAATTTTAAATAAAAAAAGAACAACACCATCAGATAGAACGAAAGATTCTACATCTAAAATGTCTTTGGTAAAATCTCAAAGGAAATACCGTTGAGCCATAATAATTCTCCGAAAATCAACGAAACGCCGGCTAAAGCCAAATATGTGTAGGCCATGTTTATCAAGCCCCGCCCACAGTCACGTGATCGCTAACACCGCGGAAACCTAATTTCAAAAAGCCAAATGTATAGTTTTAGTTGTAAATAGTAGATGTTAGAGAATAATTTGTACAAGGAGCCATTTTTGGTATTTTCATGTAATCTCTTATTTAATCAATTTTTTTTAAATTTTATCATTTAATATTATTTGTAAAACTAAATTATTTCAAAATTTAATTAAAACGACATCAAATAAACACACAACATTTTTAAATACACTTTCTTACACAACAATCAAAACCCCAGAAGATACGAAATTCACCAGGCCTTATGTCGCCCCATTTCCTGAAGGCCCAAAGCAAGCCAGTTTGGATTCCAGGCAATTTTAATTGTTGAATAGACGCCCAAGAAGGCAGACGTATGACCAGAGCTCTCCAGTAGACGATCCAAAGCGAAGATTTTCCAGTGTTAATATTTTATCAACGTTAAACAAATAACTTGTCTTTTATAAAAGTGAAGTGAAGTAATTAATAATAATCATTTATAATAAAATTGATAAGAAGAAGACGTTATAAACTGGGTGAGACCTATCCATAGGCCTATAGTTACTTAGACGATTAATGCTACATTTCAAACTATTCATTTAGTAAGAACTTGAACATTGCAAATTTTGAAAGACTGTAAATATATTTATAAGAAGAAATTTTGGACAATTAATATAAATTTAACCTCTCTATAACTTTCATTCACACACCTACATACACTTACACTTTACCTATTGTACTATTTTCATTTCCCTTTTTTCAATTTTAATATTTTATTTTCAATAACATTCTTTAATAATTAATTTGTTTCATAATAATATTGGGAAGAGTCGGCACTAACCCCCCGAGATTAAGAGTGTTATAAGAGAATTTATAACAAACATTTGATTTGAGCTAACCTATTTTGTGTACAAACTGTATATATATTTTAATTTTCTTAATTAAATAATTTGTTAAAATTGTAAACTTGTGTTTTGAATTCCATCATTTATCAATCTATTCAGTTTATGAACCGTAATTTAACAAAAGTGATATAGAACAAAATTGACACCCAACAAGTGGAGCAATTTTGTAATAAAAGTAGTGTTGCAAATTGGCATCCACAATGTGGGGCTCAATAAATAAAAGGAGAATAATAATTTTGCAAAAAAGTAAAAGTAAATTGTTATAAGTGTCACGTTAGGCTGTGGCGAAGAACAGTGTGCCGCATACCTGACGCTCGGTAGCGAATTTGTTAAAGAATTTAAATTGCTGCATTTTTAAATCATTCTTTAAACTACCTTCTCTGTCATTCCGTGGTGCAATTAAAACCCTGCCTTAAGTTATTGTAGTGATAGCTTTTAAGTTATATCCTTACCGGTTAATATGAAGAAATGTCACAAAGATAATTTAAAAACTGAGGAATTTTTCACCAAACAAATATGTGAGGGCGAGCTAAAGGAATTGGGCGGCAAATATAAAATTCCAGGTTGTTTCTGCCATGAAACTAGACATTTAAAGACCTTAACCAAGAATATTTATCGGCAATTAAACAATTTAAATTACAAAGAAACAATTTAATTTAGGGATAGAGAGCAACAATTTAATTTATACTCCAATAAACGAATATACTGGGAAACTCCCTAGTGCAGTAGATACGAGTAGAGGTGGAATTCAAACTGACATGAATTCTTCCTCACAGTCAGAGCTCCAATAAAATGCTGCTGCAGAACTTCAACCTTCCTAGATTGTGTACAAAATCAAGCTGAAAGGCAAATCTGTAATATTGACAATATCTTGGAGAAAATGTATTTATACCTTGCATTCCTTGAATCCTGATAAACTAACCCTTTCAGTTTAGGCAACTCCAGGTCCCATTCAAAGTTTGCTTTGAAATGACTAAATAAAAGTTCTAAAAAACAGTCCAAGTAACTGGGTCTGCGAAACTAGTGTTTCTCCTAAAGTGCCCTGACGGTTCAGTAGACAGAGAAACAAAACAAAATATGTAATGTAAAAGAAAGTTGTAACATTTACTTTAAGAATTAAACAAAGTGCATGCTATAACTAAATTATGACATTTAAATTTGTTTTAACTTTGGCTTATTTTAATAAATTTGTTAAAAGTATTAAATTTAACAAATTACATAATTTATCTAGTTGAGGCACGAGTATTTATCTAGTTGATTATAAACTTTGAAATTTAAGATCAATGTCAATAATTTATTTTCCATCCAACTGAGGTTTTTGTTTATATTAGATTAAAATATGAAAATTATAAAAATTTAATATAATTGTGTGATTATAATTATTTATAAAATTTTTTTAGTTAAATAATTAGTAAAATAATAGACTAAGCAACAAAACTAAATTGCATAATACATTAAATTACAAGGAACCACGAAGGCTTGTACTGCCAGCAATCTTAGGATAGAGTATTTTTTGTTGTATAGATTAGTGTTATTTTATGAAAATTGAAATTTTGTGCGAAAATATAAAGTACTTGTGTTTACTTTTCAGAATAATACCAGTTATAATTTTGATGCTGAATGAAGCTTCTTTTCAATTGCTTCAGAAGGAAAGACACAAATGGTATTATCATTCTGACATTCTTACTGATTCAACTGAAAGCATTGCTGGAAGTAATGATAATCAAGATACAACCGATGTTTTCAGAGTTATTCCATTAACAGAAACGCTTAATGGTTTAAGTAAAAACATTTTCAAACGAACAATGCTAAAACTGCAAAAAGACATCTCACAAACAAATATTAATATTTTACTTTCAGCACTTACTAAAAAAGAAAAAAGAACAGTGTCTATAAAATATAATTTTAGATACTTTCTTAGTTTTGGGCATTTTCATATTTTAGGAGATGCATTTCTTTCTAAAAATACAGATAGTGAAATAACTCTTTCACAGTTATTTCAAATAAAAGATGTAAAAATATGCTACAATTATTTGCAGGTTTTTTGTACAAAATTATTTTTTTTTGAAAACCTTTTAAAGCTGAATATAAATATGAATACAACATTTGATAATAGCAACTGTTATGTTTATTCTGTAACTTTGACGGAAGAGAAAAGAAGCTTTGGTTTTAATGTAGGGGATATTTATAATGGTTTGAAAATTTATGAAAGCCTATTTAATTTCTTCACCGAGTACAACTACAGCTCTGTAAACTCAATCATAAAAAAAGAATTACTAGATTACTTTGTACATTCAATTGAAGAAGTAGATATATGTCAAACTTTTGATACTTCTTCAGAACACGAACCATTAGTTTGATTAAAAATATATATTTAATTAAAACCGTATGAAAATGTATTAAAAAATAAAATATTTTTTTAAATCCATGTCCTCACAAAACATTGTATGTTATTTAATTGTTTGTTCATCATTGCGGCATACAAGAATAAAACACAATAAAAAATTCATATGATATTGCTTTTACAGTGCAAAGTGAGTTTTATCTCTTGGAGTAGTATATTTTAGCTGGTAAGATTGCCAGTCGGTACCAAATCTATAACTCACAAAAACTCTAGGTTAGGGGCCATAAACATTCTGAAAATAATTAAATTAGAAAAATGTATTCTTTAAATTAGGATTGAGGCTACTAAATACAGTTAAACTTGGTTATGGTATTAACAAACAGACTGAACAAATATTGACGTTAGGATTGGATGACGTTATAGAAGATGTATCAACAGAAAGGTTTTGCTTGGGAGAAAGAACAAAAGCTATATAGTATTCATATTAATGTTTATTTTTAAAAATCTTCAATTTCCTTTCAGAGGCAAAGCGGTTACGGTAATTCTAGCTAATTGGGGAGTCACCTCAAATTGCAAAAAACATTAGGTACAAGTCTTAGTGTAAAAAAATTGGGTCTGCGTCGGACCAGACGGTGGAAGTTATACTTCTTTGACCATTCATATACTTTACTATAATTTTTGAAAAAAAAATTTCCCAACCGGGGATCGAACCAGGGACCACTCACCCACCGAGACTCTTGAGGTATCTCTTGTAGAGAAAATGTATAAAAGGGCACTTTCTGGATTTTACTCCTAACGCGTGACACGGTTTCTTGACCGACACCCCATCCCGATTACAACGGGCGCAAAGAAGTATAACTTCAAAAACGTTAGTGTGTTAAGCCTTAATGAATAGACAGAACTTTTATTTTTGAACTACATCTTACCATGATTAAGGATTTAGTGAAAAATCTAAAATATGCAGCTACCAAAAAATGAATGAAACACTCAAATGGTCATAGTGCAACTGAAAAATAATGTAAAATGCAGGCAGTAACAATAACATACAGAAACTACAGTATATTGAATTACGATGCAAAGCGCCAAACAACACTGGAATTATTTGGGTGGGGGCAACTGCCTCGCCAGGCTATACAGTTGAGTGGTTTATTCCGTACATTTGTCTCAATGGAATACTTCTCCAGCAAGGTCACGAGTTTAGCTCCTCACAGCCATTATTTATTTATTTAGTGCCATCGGATCTTAATAGGGGACGTTTACTTAAGTATGATATCGTATTTACATAACATTAAAATAAAACATTTTTAATGAAATTAAAGTAAAATATATCACAGATTTATGACGCTACAACCTAGTGGTTAAAATATTTATTGAGGTGAAAATGTCGGTTTGTGATAACATTATAGATGACCATTTAACCAGATGAAAAAAAAAGATGCTATGTCCAAGTTGAAGCATCGGCCTCCGTT
>JAGFPH010021903.1:0-12996 GCA_018207615.1 Philaenus spumarius | reverse complement strand
AAAATTTCAAAAAATCTCATGGCAACCAACTGCACAATTTAAATTTCCATAACATTGCCTGGAGAAAAGGTGCTATTATTCTTTTTAAGTTAAGCCCACTTGACAGCTTTTTTTACTGTTAAATTGTTTTATTTACATTCATGTCTTCGTTTTATTTTAATTGCATTAGTATTTATAATTTATGTGAAAGATATTAAAAGTATGAATCATTAAAAGAAAATTTTCAAATTTTATGTCAGTTGATCAAATGTTGTTAGTTGGTCAAATGTTATGTCTGTTAAAAAATATTAGGGACACATTAAAACCTAAATTATATGAAGTAATTATGAGGTTATGACCACAACCTCAGATCAGAGGCAATGGTTGGACTTTAAAAGAAAATAACCTTAGTTTAAGCCTAGAACAAAAATAATAATTCATAAAGATTCTAGAATAATCTTTAGTGTTATTATGTACCTCTCAAGATGGTGATTCCTGCACAAATGCTACTGGAACATTCCTTGGTTGACTGACACATTACACAATGCGTTGCTGGTCTAAGGTTTATTAAAATAAAATATGTCACTGGACACCTCTAAATCCATTACTGATATAGTTTGGCTTTTTTTAAACTCAGTCTATATTATAAGTAACTATTTAGCATAATAAACTTTAAAATGTTTACACAATTAAAATGTACCCAATCTAAAGATAATGAAATGTTTAGAGCTGAAGATCGTTTACATGAAGCGGAGCTAACATTTTTGCTTACTGGAGGAGTAGGCCTGGAAAACCCACAACCCAATCCTGCATCTCAATGGCTCAGCGATAAATCCTGGGATGAAGTTTGTAGATTAGCTGACGTGAAGTATTTTAAAGGTATTTTTATTAGTTTATTGTAGTACCCACATTTTTGGATTTAAGGATTCAAGGCGATTAAAATAGCCAGTTTACCCCACAAATATGAAGCATAAATGTTTGCTAATCTTCCTAACTGTTGGCATTATGGTAACAGTGTACTCTAGATGGAATGGCTCAGTGACTTGCTGACCTTGTCATAATTTTCTGCCTTTAACACGGACTTATTTCCAGTAATATAAATCAACATTGGCATGTTACTTGGCTGAAACAACTCCTATAAAAGCGAGTGAATGTCTGTACGTACAACATACATAGTACATACATACATGAGTAACATATAATATAACAAGTGATTTCTCCTCATCTGCAATACTTAAACAAAACCCAGTGTATATTATACTTTGGAGTTATGTTTACAACTTCAATCCAGTGGTGGATTAAAGGGAACGACAGTAAAAAAATTACAAATATTTATTTTAAATAAACTACTTATAAATAGCCCAGGCAACAGGTACTTTTACCTGGATAAAATGCGGGATAGGTGAAACTTGGTAATATAGTACATTTTGACATCCGAAAAAACATACTAAGTTTGCGACCCCCACCACTTTGAGCTTAAGCCACCATCTTGGAAAATGGTGGCCAAATTCCGTTTTTTTTCAATTAACTTCAATTGGGTGCGTCCTAGAAAAGAATGTTATTCATAAAAACTATAGAGAATTTAATTTTCTAAAACTTTTGTTTCAAAACTTTTCGTGTGAAATAAATAGTTTTTGAGTTAATTGTCATCTTATGTGTTGTGTATGCAAGGTTTCAGGGATTACGGTTTCAACATCTTGTGGTCTGTAGGTGGGTAATTCGATGTTTCATATACCTGGGATTGAATGTCCTCTAGGACTATCATTGCTGCAGCTCGAACAATATGTAAACGCTCTTCCTTCGGATCCGATTTCCTATTTTCGTCAAAATTTTCACTTAGGACTCTGAATCTAGTGTTTCAAAAACAGACAATCTGTGATTTGTTTGATGTTACTGCGATAACAATATCATCACCATATTTCTCAAGTAATTTAGATTTCAACGTTTTCTCATGTGGACAAAAATCTCCTTTGATTTGATTCATTAAATCCTGAAGAGAAATTTACATTCATCCATATTCTTTTCCAATAAGAATAAATATTCGCCATTGCCTCTTCAATATTCGAGGCTGCTGGTTGTCCCATTTTATCTCCGCTTCTCGGTAGTCGGTAGAAGTTTTTCAAACAGGAAGCGTGGTACTTTCCATCTGCGGTTACTAAATCGGAAACATTCTGAAAGCAATTAACAACTTTGCTTCCCCATTCATCCCCATGACTCTCAACAAATCTTAAAAGGTTATATCCCATCGTAATTGTGCGCTCGTCATAAACAATTTCACGTGTGGCGAGGGGTTTTTCTTTTCTTTCTGTATAAATTCTGAAGTAATTTTTTCACCACACAAAAATCCTTCTTTAAATTTAAATAGTCTTCTGGCACAGTTGATCGAGTCGCTTGTGTTAATAGAGGTTGATGAACACTTTTGCAACGCAATAATGCTGCAATTACTTTTTCATGTGTGTGGCTTTTTCTACATGAATCATGCACTTATGATTTATTTTGCATTTTTCAAGGTCAGTTTTGCCGTAGTTTCTTTTAACCTTTAGTTAGTTGCTAGGCGGGGATTTACCCGCATTCTCAGAAAAACTGAAATAAAGCTGTAACTGTTCAATGTTGACAAACAATGTTCCAGGTATCTTTCTTCTGACCTTTTTCGAGTAGGTGTGTGCCACCCTTGCTTAATTTTAACGAATCATCAGTCTGTGATAAGCTGCGAAAGTGAACGATCCCATCAGTGCGGGTCTCTTGCCGCTAGCGCGCTTTTGTGCTGTAAGAACTTTGGGGGTTTCCCACTAGCGTCCCAAAATTAAGTGTAAGTTTTTTGTAATTTCTTATTATTGTTTAGGTTAGTGCGACTTAACACAACTTTGCTCTGTGTTGCCAACATTGTTCAGCTGTGATTTTTTTATTTTCCAAATGGTACATTCTCTACGTAGCTAGACCTATAACATTCATTAGCTCTTTCATTTTGTACTTTTTATTATCAAATTTCCATAGAAAAAATGAGCTATGCAGTGACCCTTATGGTGAGACCTAAGGTCAGGAGTTGCAAATGAACACCGATCGTGGTCCTCAGAACACGTTTTGGGGTGTCAAGTAGGTTTTTTTGACCGGAAGTAACTATTTTTTTTATATTTTTCTTACGACAATGAAACATTTTTAGAGTATTGTATAAAAAATAAATGTAGGATATTATTCTGCACATTTTGGTTTTTTATACGACCTTATATAGCTTGCTTGGTTCCCCCAAAATCGATCAAAAAGTAAAATACCATAAATGTACCCGGTTCAAATCCACGTGGGGGGGGGGGGTTACCATGGGCCCAATGGCCAAGTTTTGAACCCTATCAGTTTCGAATCAAAATTGAACCCTACCAAATTTTAAATGCTGCAAAATGCGACAGAAATTCTGGAAAATAAAAGTGCGGGGATTTTGCCGCTAGTGCCTACTGACGTTAGTCCTAGGGGTGCGCCTAACCTAGGGTTAACACTTGCTTCTCTAAAAGCAGGCACACCCTTCTGTTTGACAGTTATAACTGCAACGTTTTGTAAGGTTTCTGCACATATAAAACAAATTTCTTCTACATCAGACGTGTTCAAAAATTGCAGAGCACACAAAACAGATTCAAAACGGTGGATACTCAATAGAAAATGTAAACTCAAAGAGATCAATGAACGTACAAAGCGTAATGATAATGTTCTCTCTAGATGACTAGTAACAGTGAATCGTAAAATCATTGACCCAGGGCATTTATAATGTATATTGTTTCAAAACAAGGGCAGGTATGTTAAGAGGGGATCAAGGATGAATGGAACGGGACCCTTTCACGGTACAGGTCAATCTAAATAAAACTTGTTTCCAATGCTTCGAAAGATGTGTTAAGGCGCGTAAATTATTCACTTTATAATTATCATTTTTGAAACGTGTGCTATGAAAAATAATAATAATTATTACTATTATTATTACAAAACACATAATAGCAATAATAGGTCAATAATATAATAAAAATTGCAATAAATAATTTATCAATCAGTATTCATGCAGTTTTTATAAATACACAATACATAAGTTGGCACTTGACTCAAAAACTATTATTTACACAAAAAGTTTTGAAGCAAAAGTTTTAGAGAATTCAATTCTCTATAATTCTTAAACAAAACTTTTTTCTAGATGGTAGCGTAAGATCAATGTGGTGGGGTATGTTTATAGGATGTCAAATGTACTATATTACCAAGTTTCGTTTCTCCCGCATTTTTTCCAGGTAACCTCATTTTTAACTCCCTGTTGCCCTGGGCTATTAAATTATTTCTAAAACATAGGTTTTGATGTATGTTTATGTTTAGTAAGTAGGCTTAAAATATCGAGAAACATATTAAATTTTAATTGAATGCCTTTCTACAAAGAATCTATCTAAAAAGCACCTTCAACTAAATTCCATTCTAAGTTTATACAAGTACACGATAAAAAAACAAAAGGAACCGGAACGGCGACCGATGATGTGAGAACATGAGCAAAATCAAGTTGGCCTAGTGTAGTCCGTTTAGCGACGCAACACACTTAAGAGGGTGGAGTGGCCTGAGGGCTAAGTGTACGGTACTGTATGAAGTAGGTGGCGATGTTAGCATGTTAGTTCATGGCTTGTCCGAAGATAACAAATGACTTGCAATGGTAACAGGCATTGCACTGTTAGTGTCAACTTAATTGGTTTAGTTTATGTTTTGGGCCAGTGCTGCCAAAAGTAGGGAATTTCCAAGGGCGAAAGGGAATTTCTCATGACCAAAATGGGGATCTGAAAAAATGGGGATTTTTGGGGGAATTCTCATTTATAAAATAAAGAACCTATTTAAGTATTCTACTCACAGAAAATGTTAAGAAATTTTTTGATAAAATATAATTCAGTTGATTAAGCAGGTATGTCTACACGTCACAGTGACATCACGTTTATATTGGTGTACTCGGTTATCCTCAAGCATGAATGGGGGAGCTCATGCTGGAAGGATTTTTTTTTAATCCAGAGAGGGTTAAAAAGCCAATTTAACCCTCAAAGTGGCAGACTGCAGTCTCTCTGGCGCAAATGCAACCCACTCGAACCTTAGCGAGAATTTGCATATATTTGCATAATCAATAATTTAATCCTCTTAAAATCATCCATTGTAATAAAACTGGCACCATTGGAAAGGAAATGAATTAAACTTTAATTTTTGTATTTATAACTTTTTCGTAAATCGTACAATTGATTTTTAGGTATGGTATTTGCTATTGTTGGGTTTAAGTCAGTATTGTTTGAACTGTATTATTATAGGACTAAGCTGTTATTATTGTAAGGCCGTTGCTATGCTCCTTGTAGTGTTTCTGCAATAAATAAAATCTAAATAATCTAAAAATCTAATAATGTCTAATATTTAGTTAAAATAAGGTAGTTTATTATGCTTATATCATGTACTATAGGTTTTGGAGAATCTTTTGTAAATAATTTAGAAGATTGGAAACAGTTTTATGACTTAACAGAGCCACAAGAATCTCCTTTACCTTCTCCTTGGGAAGATCAGCTGAGTTCATTCCAGAAACTAATCATTGTAAGAGTGCTCCGTCCTGATAAAGTAAGTTGTAATTAATTACTCTTAAGATAATACAGAAATGTGTGTTTTAAAAGTTTCTACTTACCAGGCTCTACATGCATTTGATAAACTTTTTAAATTAGATTGTTTCAATTAATTGTCTTGTACACTGTTTATGTAGGTAATTAAAAAAGTACATGTACATGTTTTTACTTTTAAACTTTTTTCTGTTGCATTATATATTCAGAATATTTGTTATTTATTACTTATATGTGTGCTGTATGTTTTGAATGAAATTAGCAGAGAAATTATACAAGCTTTCTCACATTCACTATTAAAATAAATACTTCTTAATAAATGTATATTAATAACTAGTTTAACTTTACCTTATAACTATAGTATGTCAGATTAATTCTTTCTTCATTCAGTATATAACTGTAGTTTCAGGTATTCGATCATTTTCAGTTATTAGCAAATAAAAAAAACACATAAAAGCAGTTAAGACAAACAATTTTACTATATGCGGAATCTATTAATAAGTTATTTATACTAACGACCGTTGGTTCTTGGTGAAATTCCATTATAAATAAATAAATGAAAACTTTTTGTACTATTTCACAAAGCTTTATTGAGCCGTGAAAAATAAAGCTCAATAAAGCTTTGTGAAATAGTACAAAAAGTTTTCATTTATTTATCTATTAATAAGTTTAAACATAAGTTATATACAAATGACATGCATGTTTGACTAGCTATTCATAACTGAAGTCGGTCTTTGTCTCTATGCTAGTTTGCCCGTAGATATTGTTCCTTTCTTTCTGTTTTAATAATGATATCAAATAATACAGTTGTAGCGTTTACAGAAATTTTCTTCATAAATTTAACAATCTCCTTGTACCACAACCTTGTTTACATTAATGAGAAGCTTAAAGCATCCTGCTCCTTTCCTTATTTTCAATTTTGTCTACCATAAGCTCTATTGGTCCTTTGTTCAACATTCAGTTAGAGTCCAAGGATTAATCTATAAACCGCCATTACCATCAGATCGTTGGCGTCCTTTTAGCGTTATAAAAATGTCTAACCGTTAACTTCACTTATGTTGACTGCTAAATAAAATATTGTTGGTCTTCTGACAATATCTGGTAACCTACAATTACTAATTTTTTCAGGGCAAACAAAAAACCTTCCCAACTATGTATGCTTTATTTTGATACAAGTAGTTGCATTTATTTAAATAACTAATTGTAGGAACGTTTGTGGGTTGTAATATTTTGCAGTTATGTATAGGAAGGGTAAACAAATAAAAAAAAAAATCTCATTTTCGGATTTTTTGAGGGTTGTGAAGTTTTTCCAGAAGACCATCAATGTAATAAACCAAATTAGTGTTCATGTGTTAGTTCGTTTAAATACAATATCAAAGTGGAGTGCATAAGATTTTGTCATTCGCTTAGCTTTTTCTTAAAACAAATTGTAGGCTTTCCTATGTGTTACTACTAGATGTCATTCTGGTAAAACTATGTGTTCAAACGTTCAAACTCTATTATTTTTAATTTGTAATAAATTACCTGCTTACACGCTTCCTCAGCAAGGGTTAAATTAACTAAATTACAAGTGAAAAAACATGGACCAAGACCGGGATTTGAACCCAGGACCTTTGCCTTCAAATCCCGGTCTTGGTCCATGTTTTTTCACTTGTAATTTAGTTAGTTCAAACTCTATTGTATGACAACTTTACTACAGAACCAGCTGTACAAACTTGAACTAACTGTCCACAAAAAACCATTCTGTGCAGTTATTACTAATGTTTACAGTTTTTTTATATATAGACCATGAGAACAGTTTACCTTACTGTTTGTTCATCATGAAATGATGATTTACTTTTTTGTATGTTCATATTTTTTCAAAATGTTCGTGAAGTTTACTCACATGTAGGATGTTCATATTTTTAAAAGATCTGAATGTGTATGTGCATTACAGATAAAATGTTATGCATAACTCGATATTTTGTTTGATATAACTTTTATGGAAGGGCCTTAAGGAGTATTATAAAAAAAGTATTAGTTTGATGTACTACCATGTAATAAGGTAAAGTTAAAGAAGTTAATAAATTTACACTCTGTAGGCTACAAAATGGAATTTAAATGTAGCCTACATGTTATAAAAAAAAAAATGATTTTCAGTCTTATTTATTTAAAAATATTATCCAAAATATTTAACTAAAATTTAATGAAAGTGTGATATTTGATATTCTATAAAATCTGAACAATATTACATATTACGTTGTTTATCTGCTATATAATAAAGGCATTCTAATAATAACATAATTTAAGGGAAAGATTTATTCAATTCATAAATAATAGAATTAGTCTATGGTATTTCTACACATTTTCAACAACAGTTTTAAACCGCATAACACTTTTAATTCCCAGGTGTAGGTAGTATGGTTAACCATAACCTACTATGTGTAAACACTGTAGTGCTCAGAATCCCCTGGGTCAAATCAAAGGGATAGATGGTGAAAATGAGGCCTGGGACTTAAATTAATAAATTTCAATTCCATTTTTAGCACACGGATTAGTGATTAATCAAACCTTTATAATACGACAACTAATCCAACTTTTTATTAAGGTTAATCTTACCTTATCATTCAATTGTAATTTCGGTCATTCGACCATCATCAGGAAATCACACTAAAAATACCACTCACAAACACAAACTAAACACAATAAATAAGTTTCACTCCATATGGAGGTTGTTAATTGTAAAATGTTGCTCCATATGTTGCACCAGTACCGCTCGAACGGCCAAGCATGCACGTCTTCTCGAGTGTTTCCGCGACATATTGACAAGAGTTTTTTTTTAAATTTGCTTTGGTTAATATGGAAACTCTGATAACCAAGGTTCTATTGTATATACAAATATTTACAAATTACTGTCTTGAGTTTAACCAGCTAAATAATATTCTCTTTGTTACTTCTGGATTTTGTCCAAATATTGATGACCATTTTATTTTGTATAGGTGGTACCATTGATAATTAAGTTTGTGAAGTTAGAAATGGGCATTGAGTTTGTACAGCCACCACCCTTTGATATAGCTAAGTCTTATGGTGACTCTAACTGTTTAAGCCCATTAATATTCATCTTGTCTCCAGGAATAGATCCTATTGCAGGGTTGATTCAATATTCTCAGAAGATGGGTTTTGGTACTAAATTCCAATCCATCTCCCTTGGACAAAATCAGGTACACATTTAGCTTAGAGGATTACTATAAAACTAGCAGTATGTATATTAATGGGTTATAATTATAATATAATGCATCATACGGGCTTTGCATTAAGTTTAATTTGGGTTGTATTACTCGTGGAACAATCATTTTCTTGGATCTATCATTTATCAGCCCCAAGGTAAATTTTCCATGATTAATCGTTTAAAGTTTCAACAATCGTGGTTAAAAAATTCAGGAGAACAATGGCCCAAAGAAGTAAGTACACAGTATATCTTTGTTTATTTAAGAACTCATTGGTGGGATGAAAGCAAGTCTCAAATAGGTAACATACTTGATCTGTGTTTTATCTATTTATCTGAAGACTTGTCGGTACATTACAAAATATAAAGCAATAAATTTACTTGTCGGTACTAAGTATAAAGCAATAATGTTTATTGAAGCTTACATAGGCAAAAGTTAGAAGTGAAAGTGAGCTTGATCCATAACTTTCTGTGTACTAAGTAGAAGAAGTAGGATGAAGTATTAATAGCCTGTAATAAAAGCTTTTGTTTACATACAGTTCTGAAGATTAAATTGTTATTCCTTAAAGCAATAGCTAAAATATGGGTTAACGCTCATTTAGAGTTTAAAAAAAGAATTTAATTTACGCAATTCTTCTTTTTTAATTTAGTTTTTTAGGGTTAAGTAGTACACACAAAAAATATTCAACTAATATTAAACTTTTCTTAAATATATTTTACAAATTAAAAACAAATTCAAACCAAACTGTGCAGAATTTATAATTAGTTGAACAATAAATACATTCTTTTAAATATCAATACTTAGTTTTGATGAAGATTTAGGGGTAGCGTGTCGCTACAGGCACTATTAGGTTTTTGGCCTATGTTTGCTGTTATTATCATTAATAAGTTAACTTATATTTTTGTTTTTCTTTGGTTACAGCACGTTTCACCTATTGTTCAAGTATTTTCATGTCTTGCTCAATACTGGTTCTGTCTTATCTGTGTTGTGGGTTTGGTATCCTGGAATGAAGGGGCTGTATTTGAATAATTTTGTCAAAAATAGTGTTGGACTGGAATATTTTTTAATTTAATAGTGTGGTTGGTTCTACTTCTGTGTGTGTGAGTAGATTTAGAATTCCTCCAAAACGTTCATAATTGAGCCTTTGGAGCATTTGTGCAAAATTTGAAAATTAATTTCTATATTAGTGTAGGCCTAATTGTGGCCAGGTTTTATTAGGTGTCCTGCAAATTTTTATATGTTATTTTTGTTAGTGTAGTTATTGTTTAGGATGTGTTCTTTATGTCTAGTTTTGAAGGAAGTTTGGCTTGTACGTATATTGTTTATTACAATCATCACAAGTGATTTTATAAATGCCTGTAGTGTTGCGTGAGCGTTTGTTGTAGGTTTGTATGTTTTTATATGGGTTTGAAAATACCTGAACAATAGGAAAAACGTGATATAATCAAAGAAGAAAAATCAAAACAAATAGAACGAAGCAAAGTAAAAATATAAGGTAACTTATTAACAAATATAAAGAGTTCAGTAAGCAACCAACAACATGAGCTGAGAAAATAACAAAAATTTCCAAACACAGCCTAAGTGTTTTGATCTTCCAAAAATACTATTCTGCTTTTGCAGAGCCAACCGTTATTATTAATGCATCAATTAGATATGAAGTAAGGTACTGCAAACATAAATACTGTTTTGTTCAAGGGACCAATAGCTGCTGGTCTAATTAAGAATGCTCAGGTAGAAGGGGAATGGGTTTGTCTACAGAACTGTCACCTAGCTGCTTCTTGGATGCCACAACTTGACCATATTTGTGAAAACTTGGATCTGTCCAATACAACCTTAGACTTTCGGTTGTGGCTTACTAGCTACCCTACAGACAAGGTTTGTTTTTAAATTTCAAAATAATTGAAACATTTTGAGTAACAGACATTTACCTCTCATTTATTCTCGAGATCAGGTTGTTGAGAAATAATTTTATTTTTATAGCTATAATTTGCTATAATAGTAATAAACTTACGTACCTCACTTTGCTATTCATTCATATAAAGCGTGTCATTTCAGTATGGAACTGGATTAATAACTTTTTAACAATTACAGAAGTACGAAATTTTATACATCATTACTGGTGACAATAAACTACAGTGCTTTGCTTGTATACCAGATACCACTTTGGAGGTGGTATTACTAGGGGTCAGAATAAATTATTTAATGACAGCCATTATGTTACGTTTTACATCATTTAAAAATCTAGTTTTACTAAAAACAATCCGACGTATCAAAAGGTTGGTACATTTGGAAACTATTCTGTTCAAAGTTTTGAAGAAAAAATTCTAAAGCATATAATTAGTTTGAGTTTAAGACAATACTTATTAAGCTGTGTTTAAAATGTTTCCCTCTGGTGGTCTGACAATATATGAAGCCTAATCAATAATCACAGGAATCAGTAGACTACACCAATTTAAAGAATTTGGCCTTTGTGGTATTTTATAAATTTGGATTTAATCTCAATGGCTATGCTATCCCTCCCATGTGAATAGTTATACTCAAGGTTAAAAGGATGGAGGAAGGCATAATATTTGTCTCAATCAGTAACACGTTTTACCTTGGATTTTCCTTTCACAGTTTTGTCACTTAATGAGGGTGGAAAACAACCCTTCTATTGATGTTTGGGTGAGTATTACACAAGAATCATTCTTTATTGAGGATAATAAAAACATTGGCTCTTTTATAGATATATTTCATAATAAGTAAACTCGTGCATTATAAACAAATCTTGACCCACACTTCCAATGTACTTTTTGCAAACAAGCAATACTTAAGACCTTCCCTGAAAAAAGATGTGGAGCAATAAAATTGCTTTCTAGTTCATCTGATTTATCTCCTTTAGATTAATTTTCTAGGGAGTACTTAAAAGATAAAGTAAATCAAACTCAGCCTTGAGTTGCGTTGTCACACTGTTAGATCAGTTATAGTTTGGTTACTGTAGCCCGTGTTCACTGAGGATGGCGACATTGTCGTTGAAACGCGTTTGAGGTTAGTAAACGTATTTATTGTGAGATTTTGTGTTCAGGTTTTATTTTATCTAAGTTACTTTCTCACAAGTCAAGCTCATTAGTTATTTATTTATCAGCCTTGAGAATTAGCCCAACTTGGACATCGTGTAGTACAAGAAGCTCAAGTTACCTTGTGAATATCCACAAAAGGTGATTCTCACTTTTAAAACAGCTTGGCATCAGACAACTGAAGGGAAACATTTGATCACAGCTGAGTAAGTGTCATCTTTAACTTGGTACTAGTTATGTTTTTGCACTTTAACTTTAAACCAATGAACAGTAACCTTTTGACTGCATCAACCTTTTTGAAGTACGGTTTGCTGCATATTTTTAGTAAATCTAGATCTTTAAAATGATGTGCTACTGAACATAAAGTTGTCATAAGAGAATTTCTTCTGATCCCTGGTGGTCCATAACTCCTCAAGATAGTAGGCAAAAACTAACTGTACAGTCAAATTTTGTAGTTTATTGTGACATAATCAGTAAAAATGTTTGGCTTCTGATAATTGGTTAGAATAATTTTAATCAAATAAAAATGTATTTAAAACATGGATGCAAGAGATATTAGTTATTTTTGTTTCTAGGGTGCAAAGTTGAGTTTGTCGCACAAGATAAACATTTGATGCCTGAGGCATAGCCGAAGGTGTTAAAGTTTATTGAGGGTGACTAAGTAAACTTTGCACCTGTAATACACACAACGTTTTTCCTACAGCCCTACAAAGTTTTTTGCCCCTAGGGTGCAAAGAAAACAGCTGTCTTAGGCTAAAGTAAAACAAAGAGGTATAATTACTTAACACTGAATACATGTAGTTTAGTTTGCACACTGCTGTGAGTGTGCAAAAACGTACTTTATTAAGTAGCTGTAGGAAAAGTTATTAGTGTATTATAGGTACTAATAACCAAACATAATATATTCATTCCAATAATTTAATGTAGTACACAACAATATATAATGGGATAGTGATTTTTAACATTTGTATATTTCAATGATACTATAACCCTCTTAATTACACATCTACTTTAAAAAAATATATGAACCTGAAAATACATTTGTTAGATAATTAATTATAAAAGGACAGAATGTATACAAGATAGTCTACAAAATTTAATGTTGGGATTATACAATATAATTATTGCTTTAAGCCAATATAAGTCATTGCAGTTTGAGTT
>JAGFPH010021902.1:0-12997 GCA_018207615.1 Philaenus spumarius | reverse complement strand
GTTTCTTATTGTTTAAATTCACCACAGTGCTCATTGAACATCTATTTTCATATTTAGTCCTAAGGGTAATGTCTCATGCCTTTTTATTTTGTTAACGTACTCTGTTTTTAAAATAGTGTTTACTTTCCTGCTTTTTCATAAAGTGTGTGACCGAGGTGGCAATATTTTGTTGCAAAAAATTACGAAAAATGTGTAGTTTATGTTTATTCTACATTTCATCACAGCAGAAAATGGAGATATTAAATTCCGAAGTGATTTAACTTTTACCATGACGGTACATAAAAGTACACTTAAAAAAGCTTTCCACGGAATATTACTTTAGTATGCATATACATTTACAACTTATTGGAAAACAAACATCTTTAACACCTTTTATAAAATTATATTTCCCTATGAGTGTAGGAGTGCGTCCAAGGCTTGTACTACTTTTTGGCAATAATGTGGTATCAATAATTATCTTAATGTTTAAGATATCGATTGATGTTGAACTAGATGTTGGTTGAAAAGAGAAACTTAAAACATTTTTAGATGAATTTAAATCAGACAATTGGGCTCATAATACAAAAAGTTAAAGAAATATTTTAAAAAGCAAACACATACATTATTTGAGGGGAAAACATGACTTGTTTTCTTAGTATTGATCATTACGTATTGATAAGTTTATAGGTTACATTCGTAAATAACATAATTGCTTTACGAATGCTACTAATACATTAAATATATTTAGTTTTTATAAAGCTAAACATAAAATATAGGCCCTATAATTTAATTGAAAATATTTTTCACTTGTGATGGATTAATAAATTTTCTCGAATGATTGCACCAAAACAAACATATTAATTATTATACTTTCTCCTTTTTTTGTATTTTGGGTGACATTTGTAGTAATTGACTGTCGAATATAAGCAATAAATCGTCCCATGTACACGCCCGTAACAGAGCCGCCCATGTGTTTCCAACCAAATCCTGCAAAATCACTAAATAAAATCATTTGTCTTAACCCGTATCATGTGGAACGCTATTTATAACGTACGTTCAATAGATTATCTCTGTTTTTATTAACAATTAGTGTACATTATTTCTTTAAATGAAGATTAATAGTTCGAAATATTAGTTTACTAAATAACTTTCACTAACGTAGGCACTTACTTAGTGAAAATCAAATTATAATTAAATAATACAATTTTTTTAAATAAAACTTTAGTGTGTAAGACGCCTTCAAAAATATTATATCAGGCGATACTAGGTCACAACGGCAGAATACTAGTTTTATGAAAGTAAAAATGTTATTATAATTATTCAAACTAATTTTCAGGAAATTTATAGAAAACCACTTTTCATTATTATTAATTACTAGTGGACCCCCAATGCTTCCCTATTGCTTGATTTAATTTAAAGCGTAGTTATTCCATTTCATTAAATTGACTTAAGTAATCAAATTGCAAAATAGTTGTTCTGCCACTTAAAAATATACTACAAAAATTTAGATTTTAAGTTTGTTATCCTTTTGTTTGCTTTTACCTAATATAAAAAAACTGATAGTAGTAAAGAATTGTAAAAAACCTGATTCAAAATTAGCCCAATTGGTTGCACATAAACGTGTTTTGGTTCATTGTAGGCCTAACCTAAAATTATGTTCTGTTTTTGATCCAACTCAGCTGTTTTATATATATATAAAAATATTATGTAACAACCAATGTTTGAATTTAATTAAAATAAATATAGTAGCCTAAGCATTTTTAATTGATTTTTGTTTTTGCTTGCTTTAAGTTGGTCAAACTAACTTAAAATAAACGGTATCAGTTAACTGACACAAACTTTCTCCCAACATACTGTAGTCAAAATAATATTGTTTTCAATCATTTTATTTATTACTTTTTAGAACAAAACAAAAAAATGATATTCTACCTACGTCAATCGTATAAAAAAAGTATTGTCCTAGGCGGGATTCGATCGCGCGACCTTTGAATTACTGTCTGTGATCGCTACCATGGTGCTACCCCGTGCGGCCGCCGCCGCGATGCTAGATTGACAACATAAACTTGTTTATTTTTAAACATTTCCCCATAATTATAAAACGCCGAAGTTTTGATAAAAGCGGGTGGTGTCATTTTTATTGGCATCTTAAGCACTATAAATACTGAAAATTTGATCAAAATCGTTAGAGCCGTTTTTGAGAAATTTGCATTTTTGTCGTTTTTTTATGGGTTTTTAGGGGTAAATTACCCTTAAAAATTAAAAATTCCAAAAAATGAAAAAAACGTCTGGAGATATTAGGGTTTAGTACCTACATACCAAATTTCATGAAAATCGGACCAATAGTGTCCTCTCTGGTCGTGTATACATACTGACAGACTGACAGACAGACACCACTCTAAAAACACTTTTTTGGGTTCAGGGAGCACAAAAAAAAAATCCACTAAAAATATTTTCGGGTTCAGGGAGCACCAACACAGATAATTGCACTAAACCATTTTTTGGGGTTCTGGGAGCACCAAAACAGATAATTCAACTGAAAATTCAAATTCGAACATTTTTACGAAAACAATACTTTCTCCATATACTACGTATAGGGTGGAGAAAGTAAAATGTTAGTTTTGAATAATAATAAACAGATTATAAATGCTAAGTAAAGTTGCTATGGTAATGAATGTAAACAAACATGTGTTACTAAGCATTTCATTAGAACAGCTGTTTTCTTGAGTTATGGTCTTGAGTTCATAGATAAAATGAAGTTCAGTTTTCTCCGAATTTGAACATTTTCCGCTAAACTTTTCAAATTTTTACTTTTTATAAAACCCTAATTCGGACTATTACGAACATTTCAAATGAAAAAATAGTAAAATTGGTCCAGCCGTTCCGTTATTGTGTGTGTTTAATTTTATTTATGTATTTTTCCTATATTTTAATAGATATTCTACTATTCGGGGGAACAAATTCAACAAATCAAAGATTATAAACATTGGTTCAGCCGTTCTTGAGTTATAAGTTGTATAACAAACCCGACTTTGTTTTATTTATATATAGATGTTAAATATACTCAAGTTTGTATTCCCTTACATAAAAACACCATATACTGTGTATTACATTATATATTATTTAGAAATATGTAAGCTTTTAATACAGATATTGCTTAAATTACGGTTTACTTGAACTAATATTAAAACTTCCACATAGAAGAGCAAAGTAAATATTCTTCCTATGTTAATCATACAAAGTTTTAATTTAACTAATTATGAATTTATTTCAATGTCTTATAAAATATCGTGTATTTATAAAACCTATGTATTAGAGAAAAATTATAAAATAATTTTTTCAACTTGGAGTGTTGCCATTAAACTCCCTAAAGCTCAAATAAAACCTTTAAATTATAGTAATACAAATAATATACAAGAAACCACACAAAACGTTTCTACTTGTTTCACTGTTATTCAAAAAACTAACTTAACTGCTATAAAAAAAAAAACAGCATATATAAGACAGTTATCAATCACCAATTTTAAGACGTTAAAGTCAAGATTTGTTTTTTAAATCTGGTAAATGAGTTTGATCATTAATTTGATTTGTTTTCAGAACTATACACTATGTTTTGTTCTACGTTAATCCAATCTATAATGCAACTATAAGATAATTTTAATAAATAATTAATTTACCTTTTCTTTCAAGGGACAGAAAAACTAAACCCATCTTCTTTGCAACAATAAAAACACAAAATTCTTGTACCTTGTGTATTTGTTAGTCTATTCATGTGCAATATTTTACTTTAAACAACCCCCGTTTTTAAAATGACAATAAACTTTTTGTCGTTCGTGCACTCGTTAAACGTAACATAAACAATGTGCTGCTTAAATATTTATCCAATATCTTACCTATTTCTATAGTTGTAATATAAGGTAATAAATTTACATATATTTTTTCAATTTTTTATTGCTTTTGATACTTACAATTAACTTTCATAGTCCCATTTAAATATCTATCAGAACCATCTTGTATTGGAAGTATTTTTCAATTATTATGTCACAATATTCCGTGCAGAATGTAAGCTTATCATTAGGAAAATTTATATTCTAAGTAAGGACCGCGCAGAACATAAGGTTGATTTAGCGTGGCACTGCCAGGCAAATCGATTTATCCGAGATTCGTTCTACACAGCTTGCCATTCTTTACGTCAAACTATACGTCAACGACACTCCCACAGCAAACTTTGGACATAAAATTAATTAAATTGGATTAATTACCGTGGTTCAATAGTCATAAAACATAACTCACCAGATGTGAAAATTTAGTTTGAGGCTATACTGATTAAATGGTTCTGTTTAAACAAAAATAAATTAGTTTAATTGCTGATCCTATTTTCTAGGATGCAGACGACTTACTGAAGCACGACAGAGAGAAAATTAGCTTGACTTGTTAATGTTTTGTGAAATGATAATAAAGTAACTGGAACGTTCATGACGAATCCATCTGCAGCTTCTAGTTAATAAACTCACTTTGTCCTGATAGTAACGCTCAGTTGACTACAATAAAATTCTAAAAATACACAATCACTGCGGACCATAGACCTCGCGAGAGTTACATTTTACAAAATCTAAACCGGAATTTTTATCCCTGATCTTATGCACGTCAAAATGGAGTAAGGGTTTTAAATCCAATAATATATTTTAAAACATTTTATTTTCGTGGAGTTTTAATCTACGCAAACAAATTTTAGTTACTCAGGTTATTATTTGAAATTATAGTGACCCTGAAAATGGCTTATACTAGGTTCTAATTAACTAAAATTTCCTTTGTGTGTTTTAAATACATACATTTTTTTTCATGAAGTTTTATTTTAATATCTTCTTTCCCAAAACTAACAAAATTATTTCAAAATATTAAAATTGTAGTAGTATTTTTTAATTTAAATTTTGGTGTTTGGTTGTAGTAAATGTTGTTCTTAGCAATATTTTTAAATTGATTTATTTAAAAATATTTGTACTATAATTTTATTATTTTTGTATACTGTGGAAGGGATAAAATGTAAAGTGAAATAAAAACTTACAAAATGATATAACCTGAATTATTTTATCATTACATATAAGTTACTTTAACTAACTAATGTTTTGTTTTCGTTGTTATAACACGAGTTTTGTTAAATTGTACACTAAAAGAGAACGTTAGGATTTTTATGTAAAACAGTTTTTTTTTAAATATTTTAAATGTATTTCATAACATGTAAATTAATAAAGTATCTACATCTGTGCGTATTTTAGATAGGTAATTTAATAAAGAAATGGTTATATTAAAATATCACTTCGCTGGTGAAAGAGGATACATTGAGTTTCTACTTCTTATAGAAAATATCATATTTCAAGAAATGTAATAATTTATAAGAATTTGAATGTATTATGTTCTAACTTCTTCGTTCACCCAGATGAGACGTTTATTGCAAGTTTAAATTTGATACCTTCTAAGTTATTATGTTTTTAAATAAGTAAACTAAAAATAATAATATAACAATAATTGTGTGGTTTTTATTTCTAGCAAACTGGACGAGCCACTACAACATTCCGCTCTCCTTAAAAATGTATTCACTGGGAGGGGGGGGAATAATCAATATAATATTAATGGTCAAGTTTAACAGCCAATACGGTTTGGAATAAATATATTATTTCTTTTAAACAAAATCAACGAAACATAAGTTACAAAACATTCAAGCGATGTTTCTAATAAATTACCACAAGGCTATGGGAAACCTATGAAACATAGATTACAGATTCATGCAATGCTTGAAATAAATGACCACAACCCAATGGAATAACTATTTTTAACAAAAAGGAAATGAGGGTTGTTTTCCCTAATGAAAGTGTGTATTCCTGATTTGGGCTGGCTGATAGTACCATCATTATTTGTGATTGTAATATAAATACTTGTGTGTTTGATTAGAATCTGTGTTTTTCGATTTAATTTTGTACTTAGATTTTCTTTACAGTTTCTGTTCCAGTCAAAGGTTTTTCATTATTTAACACTTTCAGTATTAAGAAAGGTTTTAACCAACATGTCTTGGGAGAAGTTAAACACAATCAAATTGAATTTGAATTACAAAAAAACTGATTTTAATCAAACACTCCTAAACCTTCAGCAGAAATACCCATACACCATTTATATCCAGGCATCAAATAATACAATAATTGCAAACAGACTCTAGGTGCATTCAAGAATTTATCTTATTTCTATTATATTTGTTACCTTTGAAGTGGTAATTCCACTGCATTCATCTTAAAAAGACGACGTAATGGCACCGATTGATTTTCTTTAGACATCGAGTTATTTCACCACTGTGAACAAATCGACTTGTTAACACATGAGACTGGCTGCCGTACTAGACTGATACGTATGCAGTCAAAGATGTATGGGGATGTCTATGCAACGAAATTGTTAGCAGAGGTAAATTAATTTTGTTATTTAACTGTTTCCTTGAATAAAACTTTCGCTATAGGTCTGAAGAGTAAAGTAAGGAATAAATAATATAACTATCAGGATAGCGTTCCATTTAATTGATACATTTCTAGTAATTCATTGCAAAAATCGTATTATTTATACTATGAATTCAGTTGTTGCTAAAGAAATATGTTACCTATAGCAAAATAAAACCTTTTTTATCTGGGGTAAACAACAAGTTCAGTTGACCACCAACTGACCTGCTTGTATATAATTATTGTTTTAACGTCACTTTTGTACCGTTATTTAAGTTTACCGTCAACAAAAAGCCTAAACAACTGACCTTAACTTTATTCACTATATCTACGACATTTATCGATCACAGAAGAAACAAAAATACAACCCTGTTTTGGAACAATACGACATCTTAACCGAAAACACATGCGCCAAACAACCGTTATTCAAATTAACCTTACAGCTTACTGATCAAAATACCGAGTTTCAGTTCACCTGGCTTTCAAAGCTACTACCTGATAACGTATAGTAATAAAATTAAACATATTTTTTCTTAAACTCGACGAGATTCACAATCACATCAACAACAAAATAATCTAGTTTAACGTTTAGTTCTATCTTCAAGTAAATATCATGTTACTTTAACACCAGGTAAAATTACTAGTTCATTGTATATTTCTCCTCAAGCTTTTCAAACGTTATTGAAACCACCATATACATATTAAATTTTAATGTATTGATATATTAAAAACTCATAAGAAATTGCATTTAAACTCTTATTTTACAAAACATATTTAAATATCAAACTTTTAACCTATACTAAATGTAATTAAACTATTAGCTCTTTTATGCTGTAATAACGTTTTATAATGTTTTTCAGTGATAATAATGATGATTGTTGAAACTGTATCTAAAGATAAGTCAATTAAATATTTGCGTGTTTATAATTATTTAGCTATCATGGTTAAAACTAATCAGTTTTAACTTAACCATGAGATAAAACATACTGTTTTAACTTCCTGATGTAACTTCAACAAGATGAACACAAGACACAAGTATTCATTACCAATGTATATTCAACTGTTTAAAATGAATTAATGCACTATGTTTCTTTTCAGCTACTCTGAAAGGTTAAGTGTTTCCAAATATGTTAATAAAATGGAACATATGTGTTGTGTTTAAGTTCTAGTATTTTTATTTCAGAGCATAATTTCAAAACCATTTTGTAAGAACCATTTTTTAAGGTCAGTCTTTTTTTTGGGCACTTTCGCTTGCCTATGTTTCTGAAATCTCGCATCACGCAAACTGTTTACGTAGATTCAAGTCAGAGCGTGGAGAGGGAATAGACGATACATAGTATATAATAATACATTATTATAATATTAATATATTTGAATAATATTATATTATAATAAGTATGCGTAAAAAAGTATGCGTGACCATTATAATGTAAGCATTATTAATTTAGTGACTAATGATTTTGAGTGAGATCTTAGTGTATGCACTCTACATTGAATTCTAAGAATAATTCTATATGTAAGGGATAATTATAATTATTACTGAACTTATTTGTGTTTCAAACTGCAGTTCATTTTTAATAAATAGTTATTTGTTGTACGAAACTTATATCAATACAGTGGTAACTGATCTTTTAAAAGAAGAAGTGGGTTTACCTAATGTTAAAAAATTGAATAACCAAAAAACTGGTCTACTAAAGGGGCCGTCTCATGAATTTTCCGGCTCACAGTACCAAAGTGATTCATTTTTTAAATTTATATATAATTAAACTTTTTAAATTTAATAATTGCTTTATTTTTCTTTTTTATATTTTACCGAATCTTCCTTAAACGTTAACATTTTATAATTTAAAATAGTCATGTAAATGTAAAATTAAACACAACTATAAGAGGTATTATATGTAGCCTATACGAAAATATATATAAATGAACACGTAAATCTTTATTTCAAATTTTATAAATTTCTGTTCAATATATATATTTTGAATATTTAAATTTAATTTATCTATTGTTTCAATGTAACGTTTTAAAAATTGTTAAGTAGGTATTGTGTATATAATTGTTTTCTATTGGAATTTTCAAGGAACATTTTGAAAAGCTGTGTAAGTAATCAGCGTTATTTTTTTTATGTGTATAGTATGTGCTCTCTTGAACAATAGTGTTTTTCGTAAACTTCTTAACCGGGCCTAGTCACCTTCCATTTATAAGTAATTCTTAATTTAATTCAGATAACGCCCAAGAGTGGTACAATTTAAAGTAGTCTACGCACTAAACGTATTTCACCTTATTTAGGGGGTTGATTGACAGTTTAATTGTTACCACTTTAAAAACTTATGCTCAATTATATACCTAACTAAATAAAAGTAAACTATACATTCATTTGCATCACACGTTTTCCAGTTTATTAAACACACGAGAAATTACAGTTAATGAATAAATGCATAATTATTGCAGGTCATTTAAGCTAGACCTTAATTATAGAATTGTTAATTAGTAAAATTTAATGTTCCAAATAAATTAGGATACATTAGGTTTTGAGATGTATCAGATAAAACGGATTATTAAGCTTTAATATCTCACTTATTTAGGATGTCTAGCCTGTTTGAATTAAAAATTTTAAAAATTTTTTTAAACTAGAGGTTGATCTAAAATAAGTGACATTAATAATATTATTAAACTCCAATGGTCTAGAATAAGTGACCTATCTGATATGGGTAAACCTAAGTAAGTACGTACGTTTTGTTATTTCTGCAAATATATATTATATTACCCAAACATTCTTTACAAATTATCTAAACATTCTTTACAAATCAATCATTTAAAATAAGCATATTTTAAAATTATTCTTGTTTATATGTAATTTCCAATTGTTACAAAAATACAACACCGTTGACAGTATATTACTTCTGCATTGAATTTAGTATTTTGCAACATTTTTAGATTTTTACATACTGTAGTATCAAATGTCAATTAATTGTAATATACACCGATCAACAAATTATAAAGGTAAGGATATAAAAAGTAAGAAAAGAAGTTTTGTACGACAAAGAAAATCGGTACAGACTGCTTTATATCTTGTAATCAACGGAGGCTTGAAAGGGAGAGCGTAGCTGAATAACAGGAAACCAAATTATCTGGTACATCGAAAGAAAAATAGCAAATGCTTTGCGAAACCACAAGGAAGTCTATTATGAAAGAAAAGATAGTAAACGATTTTTGTCGTTTATTATTTTGAAAACAAATATAAAGATAATGATTCTAATATCATTATATACGTTCAAAACTTTCACGGAATGCAATAAGTTTAGTGGCGTTTCAATTTGCAACAGGATTTTCTTAAATATGAACACAGCTGTTATCAGCTGAGTTTCTGAACTATTCTATTCTCTGAAATTATTACTTCTATATGTAGGTATTGTAAACCAGTGGTCAGACAATGATTTTTTACAAGCAGACTTAATGAACTTTTATCAAAAATAATATTGACAACACAAAGCCATCAACACTTAGTTTAATTATTATACCTAACTATCCACCTAACCAATTGCAACTATTTTGGCAGTATATTATTCATTGGTTACAGCTAAACAAAAAAAAACAAAAAAAAAAACAAAAAAACAGTATGTCTCGTTCTGGAACCTAAGATTAGGGTAGATTTGTTTATATAAATATTGGCTTCATTGGGAAATCGAGTGCCCACCATTTGGAAATATCTAGAAACTACGTACAGTAAAACAAAATTCATTTAAACTTTATTTAATATCCTTAAATTAACCCATTTAATTTTATGGCTCACCCCATTGTTATGATAGCTTACGACCGTATTGGCAATATTTATGTTGTGTGGAGTAGCAACCATTGACGTCTTAAAATTCACAATGAAAATATTTTGTGCTTTGATCTTTGGAGGATATACTGGCTTGCATGATCTAAAAATAATTGATAATGACAGATAAAAAAATCGAATTATTATACAGGGTGTACAAAAAGTCCCGCACTGGTTTAATATTTCGTATGTAAAGAAAATTTGAAGGTAGATGTGATTGGGGAACCTACTCTATGTAAAAATACTATTTTATTAAGATTTCAAAAACATTATCCGCCATCTTGGATCCGCCGATTTGAATGTAACTTTGTTTTTTTTTAATGGGAAGGTGGTCATGTGATACATCATTTCGATGTAGAATTTCAAGAGAAAACCAACGTTGAAATTTGCACATCCGTATCTTTAACCGATTAAAAAATGGCAGCCAAAAAACAACGAAATCTTGTTTTTGATTTTGCTCTACTATTAAAAAAAAAAATACAAATTATTATTCTTTTTGGGTTTAGAATCAAGTAAGCATTCAAACGATATGACACACAACAATATTTGGGATTATTTAAAAATTTTGAGTTACAGCCACTTTGATTTTTCAAAATTGATTTCGAGTGGTTCAACCAAATATCGTTGTGTGGAATATAGTTTGAAAGCTTATTTAATTCTAAATCCAAAAATAATAATAATTAGTATTTTAAACAAACATAGTACAGCAAAATGGGGCAAAATCGGAAAACACGATTTCGTTGTTTTTTGGGCAGCATTTTTAATCGTCTAAAGATATGGATGTGCAAATGTCACCGTTGGTTTTCTCTTGAAATTCTACAATGATGTATCACATTACCACCTTCCCATTAAAAAAAAAAAACAAAGTTACATTCAAAATGGCGGATCCAAGATGGAGGATAATTTTTTTGAAATCATAATTAGATAGTATTTTTACATAGAGTAGGTTCCTCAATCACATCTACCTTCAAATTTTCTATATATACGAAATATTAAACCAGTTCGGGACTTTTTGAACACTCTGTATAAGACGTTCATATGACATTTATTTTAAACAAATTATGCTGCATTTATAACTGGGTGTATTATACTAATGCATCGCTAAATCAAAATGATATATACATTTCTGTAACTAAAACTTAACAATACAAATAATACCCGATAAATTGATGAAATGAATTAGATAATTGTAAATCTTTCTAAAGTAAGTAGTTACTAAATGAGAGTGCAGGCACGAGTACCGTTATCCATGACGACTTCAACCGCCATTACTCCAAGCCGATGACGTCATCAAATCACCATTAATTATTTTGCATACTCAGCTGTCAAGGCTAGACTACCTTGGCACCTATCCTTGTGGCATTTTGTAGTTAACAACGTCGCGTCATCATGACAATAAGGCAGCCAACAATTGTTGTCATGTGTCGGCCACATGTTCTCCTCGCCACTATATCATTCGTTAATAAACGGGAATAGTCAAATAGTGGTTGTTTTGAGACATTAACATTCTTAGTGAAATACGTAATCAAACTATTAACTTATTTTAGTTATATTATAGAGTTGGCCATTGCTGATGTTGTATGTATTCAAAAATTCAAAAATTAACTTTTATTTTGGCATCACCTGCTTTTTATTTGTTTCTGTTCAGATGGAAAATTGTACTTTAAATATCACTAGTAGTTCTGTGAAAAGTATACCTTGCTCGTTGAAATAACAAATGTTGTTTTGAGCTTAGGTTAAAAATAGAGTGCCAGTAAGGAAGTAAGCAGAAAGTTTAGCCAGTGAAACATTATTTTGCAATTCCCGCGATTTCGGGGTTTCTAGTTCTCGTTTTTTTCTTTTCTTGAGCTTTAACGGCTAAAGATTTTCTTTTAAGGGGCATTGTGCTTTATTTACCTCAATAATGCGTAAGGTAGCTAAAAATATCGCGTTATTAAGGGAAAACAAAGAATTACATATTTACATATTATTTAAATAACTAAAACTTAACAATGTATTTACAGTTCCATATCATATTCCAATATTAGAAATAATGATAAAAAACGATTTTAAAGCGTTGTGATAGTAATCTTAACCCATGTACCAACACCAACACTTCCCACGCTGTCCAACTTTAATTTTTTATATGTTCTTTATCACCGCGAGGTTTCATTTGTTTCATCTCATTTTGTAATTCAAGTTAAGCTAAGTCAAATACTTTTATGGAATAATAATTTCCCAGTATACAGTTAAATTCTTTGATTTATTCTCTACACTTTCTTATAATAATATGTCATTTTTGGGCAAAGGATATAGTATTCCTAAATTACAATTCAAAATAGGCCTAGTTTTATTAGCAGTCTTGTAGTAGGAACAAAAAAACGGGTGTTTTCAAAATAATAAATTTGAAATTGATCAATATTTTTATACAGTTTTATTTAGAACTAAATTACGAATTTTTTTTACATTTGTGAAAAAAATTACAAAAAATGTTGACTAGTTTTTACGTAGGCCTAAAGTTAAACTTTTTCGTTTCGTTACTGAATATGCTTGTTTCTTGAGCTAATAACTTTGTTACAATAGCTTTACTTCAATAATTTTTTTACTGGCATCAGTTTTTAAATTCGACTTACGGTTAAGCCACAGCCTGGCTTTGGAAAAACCCTTTTAATGGGGGTTTCTCTCCCATTAATGGGGTTAAAAATGAAAAATGGAAAAAACCATATACATACAATTCTCG
>JAGFPH010021901.1:0-12997 GCA_018207615.1 Philaenus spumarius | reverse complement strand
GGAAACTGAATTACTTGAAGGTTTCAACAATGCAAAAGAAGCCTTCTTAGATCGTGAAAATCGTTTGAAGGAAATGAACAGACATATGAACCAATTCCGAGAGAGGGACCAACAGCTTGAAAATGCATTCAATCAAGTACATGCATTTGAAATTTTAGAACAGCCAGATATTATCAATCCTGAACTTGGAGAAGAAGAATTACCAGAGGTAGAAATGAGCAATGATCAATTCCAGAGAGCACAGCAGGCTATGAATATTGATCAAAAACAATTGTACATCTTCATTACAGAGAGTATCAAAAATCAACTTAACGGTGATATTAAACGAGAGAAAATTTTTGTAACCGGTGGAGCAGGCACGGGAAAAACTTTCCTCTTTAATCTATTGAAAAACCAAGTTAACCGATGTTATGGAAAATCGGTAGTGAAAGTTGGTGCTCTCACTGGAGTTGCAGCACGGTTGATCGGTGGATCTACGCTACACCGTCTGCTAAAACTACCAGTACAAAAAGATGGAGTTATTGTTAGCATGCCACTTCTAACTGGTAATTATTTAAGAGGGATGCGCCAATTATGGCAAAACGTTGAGTTTCTGTTCATAGATGAAATTTCTATGGTACCTTATGAGATGCTTTGCATGATCGACTCTCGTTTGCGTCAATTGAAAAGCCCGGACGCTTGTTTTGGAGGCATAAATGTTTTACTCTTCGGTGATCTAATGCAGTTACTACCTGTCCGAGGACATCAAGTATTTCAACAACCAGAACACATGAAACCCGCTACACATTTGTGGCGGCAATTCCGACTGGTTGAACTCAAAACAAAACATGCGCCAACAAGGAGACACGACATTTATAGATGTGCTTAATGCTCTAAGAATTGGAGAATTGACGTCTGTGCATCTCGAAGTTCTTCTTGGAAAAGTGTCAACAAATACGACTAATGAATTTTCAATTGAGAGAGCATTAAGAATTTATCCAACGAATGACCAAGTTACTAGACATAATGAAAAAATCCTCCAGAGTTTTGAGGATCAAGGGACTGTAAGTGTACTAAAGTCAATACTGTAGAAAATGGGTCCACTGTTCAAAATCTAGCCATTTCAAAGGTCTCCCTGTTTCTATTGACAACATAGAAATCTTCAATTGTCATTCAAATCAAAGTCTAAATCTGCTCATAAAGTAGAAAATATGAATAACTTAAAAGATTGCTGCAATTAATGATAGTAATCATGGAAAACTGATAGTAAAATATCTGCTGAATTATTCCAAAAATTGTTCACTTTAAAAAGTGCATAAAAAAATGGAGTTAAGAAAATATAGAATTCCTGTTGAAAAGCGATTCAAAAAATAATTTGAATCGTAATTTTGTGTTGGCGAAATATTCAGTTATTGTTATTCACTGAATTTACCACTTTGGAATTGTTCACACTTTTAAAAGAAAACTTGTAGTTGTAAATTTACATCTTCATGGTACTGGCGTCGGTTTCAGAGTCCCATTTGAATCTCTAACAATCCACCGCGTCCTCCTGTAGTTCGCGTGCAACCGCTGCATGTCCTAGCGCTGCTGGTTCATTTCTGATATTTCCATTGGTTGTTCCGTTTAGTGTACAGTCTTTTTTCAACACTTTGAAAGGGGTTAATTATATCGTTCATGATGTAAACATCCAATTGTTATCTATTTATTATCTGAATTTTTACAATTACCTTGATTTTAAAATATTATTTATAAGTTTAAATTATTTAAATCGCGTCACCTTTTGAAAATCAACTTGACTCTTCGCGCCGACCAAACATGGCGGTTCCGGTATACACACAATGCTTGTATTAATTATTATAATTATTTCTAATATATTTGACCTAAACTAATATTACTTTAAGGTCTAGTTATTCCTAATAGATATAATTTAGTCGATTTCCACTGTGTTCTAATAAGTCTAATATTTATTTACATTTGCATTTTGACTCGCTTACGTCATGCATGCCTTGGTGTAGACAAAATGTCGTCGTATTGTTTTGGTACCGATATTTCGTCTGTCAATTGAATTATGTTATCCGTATGGATTTTCTTAGTTCATATGCTTAATACACTTCAGTTAATAAATAAATAATGAATATAATTATTTCTTGTGTGTGATTTGTTGTGACTAATGGTCTGTGTTTAATATTTAAATTGAAAGTTCTATGCTATGGTCGAAATTAGGTTGTAAGATTATTTCATTTACATAAATGTATATTTATTTATTATTTTTTTTTTTTGGTTTAAAGGCGAAAAACCTGGGTGGTTATCATCGCCTGGGTAACGTAGAGCATTCATATAATGCTCATACAATCACACACAGGTACAAAATATAAACTTTTAATTTACACACACTACAGACGATACACGATACAAAAAAAACAACAACGATAACAACAATAATTATACACTAACAACTTGTCACAGGGTTGTAAAGGGCCCTGTAACATAACAATGAATAAAACTCTAATTAACATAACAAGTAATAAATCTAAACATGGTATTTAAGTTACGTAAATGTATGTTGTTTCAAATGTTTCCAATTACATTCAACCGATGAAGGAATGCTAACACCATATTAATGGTTTGGGGGTCATCACCCAGCATCCTCTGAATGCAATTTGGTAGACAAAACCTCTTCCGAACATGATTCAGCTTTTCACAGTCTAGAAGTAGATGTTTAATTGAAAGAAGGTTTAAGCAGTAAGGACAAAGTGGCGGATCTTCCCGACGCATCAGAAATCCGTGGGTTAACCCAGAATGGCCGATGCGTAGGCAAGAAACCACCACTTCCTCTCGACGGCTTTGGCGGTTTGAGGATATCCATGGCCGAACGGTATCTTTAATTTGCCGGAGTTTATTTCCTTGTACTGCTACCCACTCTTCTTCCCACTGTCTAAACAGGGCTTGTTTTACAGAGGACATAAAGTCGGACGACATTACTCTACTCACGCTAGGCTGTAAGGAAGTGGCTTCCTTAGCAGCTAGGTTTACTTTAGTGTTTCCATGTACACCGGCGTGACCCGGAACCCAGCAATACGACACTCCCACGCCCCATAGCCAAAGTCTGTGCATGGAGCACAGAATATCTTTGACCAAAGGGTTAGGAGAGTACATATCTTGAATGGATTCAAGTGCACTTCTTGAATCTGAACATATAAGAAGGTGCACCGGTGTTGCCAGTACAATATTGAGTGCCTTGAGTATTGCAAAAAGTTCTGCTGTATATACAGAAGAACAAGATGGTAATCCATAAGTGAAGCTGTTTCCTGACAGAACAAATGCACATCCGACTCCATTGTCCAGTTTAGAACCATCGGTGAAAATGATCTGACTTGATGGGTAGAGTTTACATATGGATATAAATTCCTGACAGTAAACAACATCGGGTGTAGTTTGTTTTAGATATCTAGACAGTGAAAGATCAACATGAGGCTTTTTAATTAACCATGGAGCTACAAAACATGGTGTATTTTCATATATTGGAGGTAGTGTTAAACCTAGATTATTGAGGATACGGATAGTTCTGATCCCATAGGGAGCAGTAGATTTTTTGCGAAATTCGTATTGTGTAAATAATGGATTGTTGAATATAATATCATATGAAGGATGTAAAGGTTTGGAGCGCATATTACACATATATGACAATTGTAGCCGTTGTCTTCGTCGCGTGAGCGATGGCTCACCCGTTTCAACAAGCAGACTACTAATGGGACTAGAACGAAAAGCTCCGGATGCTAGACGGAGAGCAGTGTTATGAACGGAATCAATCTTTTTAAGAACCGATAACCTAGCTGACGAATAGACTATGGACCCATAGTCAATTCGTGATCGAATAAGAGCTCGGTAAAAATGCAGCATGCAGGTTCTATCGGCTCCCCAATGAGAACCGCTTAAAACCCGTAACATATCCAAGATCTTTTTTTTTTTTTTGTAATTTTTCATATAGAGCCTTCTTTTCTTCTTTCTCTCCTCTAATTGCTCGCTTGAGAGTGCTGTAGTTCTTTTAATAGACTTTAGTTTACTATCCTCTGTTCTTGATGTCTTAGCAGACAACGATCCTCGATTCTTTTCCGAATTAGATTCTCCACAAATATTACTAAACGAATCAAGACCTTGATTACATAAATTAGAATAATTACTACTTGTAACAGTATACTCTCCAGTAGCCAAGTTGCCCACTACTAAAGAGCTGCAGTCGTTTGATGACGACGCCTGCGAGCCTGCTTTCTCACCCTAACCAGACGCCGATACTGGGACTCCGAATCCCTGCATCGTAAAGTACTCATTACTTGTACCTACCATGACGGCATACACGTCGTTAACCCAGGAACTTTGCCAGATAATTCTGTTGCCCACCGTCACCACGTGGAGGTGCCCTGGTTACAAACACAAGCTATGAGTCTTAATGTGCATCATAACTCATAATATTTGTGTGCATGAATATTATAACATTGTTCAGATTTAATTTTTTAAATCTAAATAAATTTGTATTTAAAATTTTTATATCACACTTAACATTATCGATTATAAAATCGAAAATGAAAAATTATTATTATGAAAAGAATCTAATTACAATGTGACAAATTAATTTATAAAATAAGATAGTCGGTGCATGGGGGGGGATGTGCAAGCATAAAGTAAATAAATGATAGAAGTGTGCCAATAGAACTAGGCCTATGTAACAGCGAAAGTGTAAACAATCGGAGAGGTTATAATCAGTTGCGTAACTTAAACAGAGTTTATCACAAAATAATTCTTCATAAAGTGAGTTTAAGTTGGATGATTCAGTGTTGGATTTTATTGAACTTGAACCCAATAGTCTTTAGTCTTGTAGGCTACTTGGTTTCAAGGTTATGAAGCCGGTTGCTGGACTGGAATCGTTAAGTTAAACAAAAGATTAATGACTGGTTTACAACGACTTTACCAGAACAACAATCACAATTCAATATCGAATACATTATTACTAATTTAATTAATGATATAAATTTATAAACATTTAAACTAGCTGCTTTAAATAAGTCATACAAATTCCAAGGTTGAATGTGTATTAAAAATAACTCACCACAATTTTATTGAAGTCGAAAAAAAACAATTAACTATTCCAATAAATGTAACTTTTATTATCACTGTAATTATTCACAACACTGTTACCAACGTTACGGTTCCGGTATAGGTTACGTTTCATAATGCAGCACTTATGAATAAATCAAAACATAATTAACGATGCATTGTAAAAAAAGCACTCGCGATGTTTTTGTCTGGACGGTGCGGTGAAGTCTACCAACCAGCTTCATGTTGCGTGGCGAGCTGCTCAGACAGACTCGCCTCGTGCGATGTTGCCACATCTCTAGACCGTCTCGCGAATGAAAAAAAACCTTGCTCGCTCACCCAATCAATAGTCTAAAAGAGTGCTTACAAACGACAAATAACTTTGTAATCTTGTTAAATATTTATTTACGTTATTTGCTTAATTTAATAAATCTGTTATTGTAATGAGTTTTAAAATGCGATCATCGTCTCACTGAAGAAGAAAAAAAGTATTAATGTGGCATAGTCTGACAAAACTGATTACATTTTATAAACAATATTTTTTTGCAGTACAAAGTACAATGTCAAAGATTTACTTTAAAATATGTTTAAAAAAAATCACTGAAAAAACAATTTTTTTTTCGGCCGTGGACGGGATTAGAACCCACGATCGGTGAGTCTGGCGATTGACGTCAGCGACGACCCGCGCCTTAGACCGCTCGGCCAACGAACGAACTTGCGTAAGAGAGATATACTAACAGTAATAAGCCACTGGCTTTTAGTCCAAAGGAGAGTTACTTACAAACATACAAGTGAAGCTAATAAAAGCGTGTTAAAAAAGCATACAAGGTGTTCAAAGGAAAACAAAATTCTATTGCTAATGGACAACCATGAGAACCATTGAACTATTGATGCTATATTGTTTGCTAGAGACAATGGTATCGTATTAGTAACATTTCCACCTCACTGCACTCATCGCATCCAGCCTTTGGATGTTGGAGTAATGGGACCATTTAAATCAAAACTAAAAGTAGCTCAAAACGAGTGGATGACATCAAACCCTGGCAAAACAATAAGCATTCACAACCTGGCAGCATTAACCAACACAGCATACATTCTTTCATTTACAGCTAAAAACATTACTGCAGCTTTTAAAGCAACTGGTACTTGGCCATTTTCTCGTCTTGTGTTCACAGATGAAGATTTTCAAGCTTCTCGTGTCACTGATGCACCTATAAATAAGCAGTATTACAAGAGGGTCCATTTGATTCAATGCCTGTTCAAGAGAGTTCTACTTCTGAAAATCATCCAACCACAAGCAAAGAAACCTCTGCTTTATTAAACTACACACCTGAAAAAGTAAACAATTATAAAACAAGCTCAACCATAAGAAACCTAACACCTGAAGATGTCCGGCCTTTTCCGAAGGCTGCAGAAAGAACTACAAAAGGTGGAAGAAAGAAAGGAAAATCAAAAGTATTAACTGAAACTCCTGAAAAAAATCAAGTTGAACTAGAAACATTAAAGAGATTGGAAAAGAAAGCAAAATTAGGAATAAGGAAAATAAAATCTGAAAAATAGGTAAAAAAAAAACGCAAACCTGCAAAACAAGTTTTATTTGAATCTTCTGATAGTGATGGTGAAGAAGTTCCTTTACAAGATGAATCTGAAAGTGAAGATCTAGAAACACTTTTAATTTCTACTAGACCGGAGTATGAAGAAACTATGGAATTTGAAAATGATGATTTTGTTATACATATAAATGATTTCATACTTGTGGAGTTTGCAGGAAAGAAGAGCAATGTCCTATTTGTAGGGCAAGTAGAAGACAAAGAAGAAAACAATAATTACAAAATCAAATTCATGCGAAGGAAGGAAGTGTCGTGGAAATTTTCTTTCCCCGAGAAGGACGATATTAGTTGTGTTGATAGAAGTGACATTAAAATGAAACTTCCCCAGCCAAATATAATTGGCGGAACTTCTCGAGCCATATCTTCAATGGCATTTCCTCTAAATTTTTCTTTAATTAAAGATAAAATAATGTAGTTTTTCAAATCTGTAGTCAATGCTTTACACTATTATTGAAAACAATTAATTGACACAGTAAATTTGATATTTAGCTTTAGTTTTGCTACATTTTGACCTGAAAATATGTAGGCTAATATTTCATTAACATTTAAGTTCATTTTTTTAAATATAAAGTTACTTGTTTGTTAAAAGGTCAAGTCAATGCTTAATACTTTTATTGTAAACAATTGACAAACTAAAATTAATTTTTAGATTTAGTTTTGGTACATTTTGACCTGAAAATAAGTAATATTTTATAAAAATTTTAGTTCATTTTATTTAAAAATAAAGTATCTCATTTGTTGAAATGTCAAGTCAATGTTTTACACTTTTATTGAAAACAGTTGTCATTTAATTTTTAGGTTTAGTTTTGCTACATTTTTACCTAAAAATATGTAATATTTCATTAAAACTTCAGTTTATTTAATTTAAAAATAAAGTTATTCATTTGTTGAAAGGTTGGGGCACAATTCAACAAATTTAAGCTTCACTTAGAATATAATTTTAGACCTTTTAGATTTGAAGTGGAGCGGTGGTAAAAATTGACAAGGTGCCAAACATACTAATGTAAAAGAAAGTATTAAATATTAGAGGATCAAGAAACATATTTATCGTAAAAAAAATTTACTAAAATTTGTTGAAATGTGCCCCCTTCTCCCCTAAAGATGGTGAACCTAGAGCATGTAATATCGAACCTGGAGCATGTAATATCGAACCTAGCCCTCATAATGTTGAAGCTGGCCCAAGTCAATCACCCCACGTCTCGAGAGAAGTTGGTAAAAGTTTTGTCTCCAAGTACAAATGGAGAAGGTGTTATTTTTTGTAGTTTTAAAAATAATCTTTTCTGGCATGGAACAGCACCAAAAACTACAAAAAATATAAAGAAACCAAAAATTAAACTGCCATCAGTTGTAACTAGTAAGGAGTGGCAAATGTACGAAGGAAAGAGAAGAAAAGAAAAGCAGCAGGAACAACAAGCAAAAGATACTAGAAAAAGATTAAGAGAGGAAAAAAAGAACATTAACCAAAACAAAAGTGCAAGATCTCAGAAGAAGCTTGTTTTTGATGATGATGAGGATTGGACTTGTAAAGTGTGATCAAAAAGATATTCTGCTGAACTAATACTGCACGTAAGCCGCCGTTGGATCGAGTTTGATGACTGCAAAAACACTTTCCACTATAAGTGCATCCCTAAAAAACACCTGGACACGTTCGGATTGGAAGAAGACGATGATGATGACGACGATGAACTACAATTTGTTTGTCATTTCTGTGCTAAAGATGTTGATTCAGACAATGATAATTTTATTTTAAGTGACAGTGAAGATGATTGAGCCCTATAGGCTATTATATAACTTTGTATAAATCATTTTTTAATTGTGTATAATTCCTTTTAGATTATTAGTAATTTCCATTGTTATAATAACCTACCAGAACATCATAAAGGCTTTGGCCTACGTAATAAGTTAAGCTTCTTTTTTTCTACAATAAACAGGTTAAATTTATGGAAATATTATGCTTAACTTAACTTCCTTAATCCTTTGGTTTCATGATTACATAATATGTCTAAGGAGTTCCAGGTATTTGGTGGTATTTTAGAAAAAATGTGTGTTCTTGCCTAAGGAAATACAATTATAAAACACTGGGTAAGTTACTATCAAACACTGAAAATTTTTATCAAACACTAGATAAAGTGTCATATTTTTAACAATGCATTTTTATGAAAACATTTCACACTGTTTCCCCTGATTATTATATGTACAATGATGCAGAATTATCTGAGGAAAACACAGTGCAATAATTTGTATTTAATTTGGATAAAAGATTTATAAACGTTTAAAGTTTAGAGTGTTGTTAAATTATCAAACTCTGGGTGGTTTACCCTAATATAGGCCTATCCATCCATAATTTAACTGCACTAAAACCTCGTTTATGCAAATTTCGTTTATCCAAAAATTTTGTTTATCCAGACAAAATTTAAAAAATATTTAATACTGTAAATATTTTGTTTTATTATGAAAATCTCAATTTCAGTTGTTTAAATATAACACAAAATAAATAACTTTCTTGTTTCTGTAATGTTCTACCACAAATTCTTTGATATTTCCTTAAAACTGTAGGCCTAATAATTGTAAAAAAATACAAAATTGGTTTATCCGACATTTTGTTTATCCAGAAAGGGTCTGGTCCCATCAATTTCGGATAGGCCTAAACTACTAAAATCAACGAGGTGTACTATCAATTGAAGAATGAACAATCTAACTTCCAACTTGGATACACTTTTGTGATAACTATAAACTTAAATTAATATTTTGATTTTGAATTTTATAGATAAGATTCTGTTGTTAAATATAAGAATTAAAAATAAATATAATTGTATAAATATTGGCAAGACCCAGATATAACCTACCCCAAGAAAAAAGGGATATTTATTTGTTGCGTTAAAAATAGAAGATATGTAGTACATGTGTAATTTTTTTTGTTGTTGTTTTTAAAGGCGAAAAACCTAGGTGGTTATCATCGCCTGGATATCAAAGAGCATTCGTATAATGCTCATACTATCACACACAGGTATAAAATTAAACTTTTAATTTACACACACTACACGTTAAAATAACAACGATAACAACAATAATTACACAATAACAACTTGTCACAGGGCTGTAAAGGGCCCTGTTACATAACAATGAATAAAACTCTAATTAAAATAACAAGTAATAAATCTAAATATGGTATTTAAGTTTCGTAAGTAAATGTATATTGTTTTCAAATTTTTCCAATTACATTCAACCGATGGAGGAATGCTAACACCATATTAATGGTTTGGGAGTCATCACCCTAGGCTGTAAGGAAGTGGCTTCCTTAGCAGCTAGGTCTGCTTTAGTGTTTCCATGTATACCGGCGTGACCCGGAACCCAGCAAAACGACACTCCCACGCCTCGTAGCCAAAGTCTATGCATGGAGCACAGAATATCTTTGATCAAAGAGTTAGGAGAGTACATATTTTGAATGGACTCAAGTGCACTTCTTGAGTCTGAACATATAATAAGAAGGTGCTCCGGTGTTGGTAGAACAATATTGAGTGCCTTGAGTATTGCAAAAAGTTCTGCTGTATATACGGAAAAGGAAGACGGTAATCCATAAATGAAGCTGTTTCCTGACAGAACAATGCGCATCCGACTCTATTGTCCAGTGAAAATAATATGTCTTGATGGGTAACGTTTACATATGGATATAAATTCCTGACGGTAAACAACATCAAGTGTTGTTTGTTTTAGATACCTAGACAATGAGAGATCGACATGAGGTTTTCTAATCGACCATGGAGCGACAAAACATGGTGTATTTTCGTATATAGGAGGTAGTGCTACCCCCAGATCATTGAGGATACGGATGGTTCTGATCCCAAAGGGAGCAGTGGATTGTTTACGGAATTCGTACTGTGCAAATAATGGATTGTTAAATACAATATGATATGAAGGGTGCAAAGGTTTGGAGCGCAAATTACACATATATGACAGTTGTAGCTGTTGTCTGCGTCGCGTGAGCGATGGTTCACCCGTTTCAACAAGCAAACTACTAATGGGACTAGAACGAAAAGCTCCGGATGCTAGATGAAGAGCAGTTTTATGAACAGAATCAAACTTTTTAAGAACCGATAAACTAGCTGACGAATAGACTATGGACCCAATTTATCTAATTCTCATAAAAAATGAGAATTAGATAAATTAGTTTCACGATTATATATTCATGTATTTGATACTGCCGACACTACAAGAGTAAGAGGCGTACTGCACACTGCACAGCGTCTGCGATTCTTCTAACGTGTAAGTGAAGCGGTATAAACAATGCTTGGTTCGTGACGTCATCATCACCGAAGCAGGTATAATGCCACACCCAGGGGTGCCCACCCCCCCCCCCCCGCGTGGCGGCGCCCCCCCCCCCCAAATGTAGATACCCCCTCCCCTTATAAACAATTAACCTTAATCTTAGTAGCTCTTATGTTGTGCAATGAATGACCTGAACCTAGCGCACTATACATATCTACAATACTAATCCAATCAGGAATCAGAGATTTTGTAGCGTTTAAATAAAAAAATATATAAATATGAAATATATAATGGTGTAAGAAATAGTTTATTGTAACAACGAATTGAACTACAGTATAGGGTGCTATTAACAATGAAAATGATAAAATATAACTGTATAAGTTAGCAAAGTTGAAGATCTTAGCAACCAAAATCAGTATTTTTGTTGATAGACTGGCTATTTCTTAGAAATTTAAAAGTAAAACACGAAATTGTTTGTACAGTTTTCTATAAATTTAGCATTTACTTTTTCTAACTTCTGTGATTCTTTGAATGATTTATACAATAAAGTAGTGCCATATTCTTCTTGATATTGCTAATGCAAATTGGTTAATTATGATGTCATTTGGAATTTCTTTGAAAATGTCTTTTTCAGAGGCTAGAATTAATAGACTAGATAACCACTTGTCACTCATACTGCTGCGAAGTCGATTTTTTTACAATTTTCAGTCTACTCATGGTTCTCTTGACAGAACAGCTAGTGACTGCCAAAGAAAGAAGAATTTTGTACATTACAGTTAAATTTGGGAATGATGATATTGAACCATTGTAAGGCCGAATAAAACCTTGTTTCATCATTACTATCTGATAATGAATTATCACGTTTATGAAAGATGCCTGAAAAGTCTACTTCTTTATGCTACTTTGTAAAGACTACTGAAAGTTTCCAATTCTTTTTTTTAATTCGTTTTTAAACTTGTAAATGTTTCTTTTTACAATGCGCTAACCACTTGTCGCTGCGGTGCACTGTGTTACATAACACTTCTTAACATTTGTATTTGATCACTCTTTTCAACGCTCGAGGCATTATTTAAGTCAAAGTAATCTTATCTACTGCACACTGCACTGAAGCTGAACTGACTGAAAACAGGACATTACTCTATGATGGAAATGGATGAGCTGATCAGCAGGAGGGGTTGGAGGGAGGGAAGGAGCAGTGATAAGTCACACAACTGTGTTTATTTAGGAACCTAGTGCCTTGACCGAAGCATTAGGAATTTTTAAGTTCGCGCGGCGGCAGGAGACGGGAAGGGGGTTGGGCGTGACCACACCAAGATTCTACCGAAACATAGAGAATGATACCGACAATGAACAAAAAATATCTTAGTTATAAATAGGTAGATTATTTACTGTACTGTATACTACAATAGAAATACATTTGCCAATAATATTAATGTATTATTTTCATCCTACCGCACATACACGAAATTTCAATTGTGATTCACAAATTGTCTCATTTATTTATAGTTTCAAAAATCCCCCCAAAATTTGTTTTGATGGCGCTCTGAGCGCCATATCACCCCCCTTCTGGGCACCCCTGGCCACACCCGTACATTCCATCCGGCCGAGCCAGTTTGTATTGTCTGTTGCCATGGCTACGGCACGTCCTCCATTCATATTTATTCTGAGAATCAAGGTTTGAGGACAAACATTTGCCTAGTACATCACCATTGTATTACTTTTTCCAAAATATCAGACGTTTTGAATTATTGATAATTTTTCCCGATTTTTTAAAAAATTCCCTGACTTTTCCCAGTTGCTAGACACCCTGATAATGTAATGCACGTTAATTTAAGTGAGCTTATATTATTTTTTTTTTAGGTTACAATGTCAAAAACTGCGAAGAAAACTCCAAATAAAAAAAAGCCAACACCCAAGAAGAGAACTAAGGATGTGAAACAGCGAATGAAGTATTCTCGATGGCAAATGAGATGGCCGTAAAAGAGGTGAAAAAGGGAATGACTTGCAATAATGCCTCAAAGAAATATAATTTTCCAAGAATCACCTTCTTG
>JAGFPH010021900.1:0-12999 GCA_018207615.1 Philaenus spumarius | reverse complement strand
GAGGACTGCACTGCACAACGCTTGAAACGTACTCACTATGATACGACTACGCTTCTCACTCTTGACAATAGGTAGACTCTCCATTAGCAGTCCCCACTCATAACCTAGGTTGTACAAATATCGCATCCTTGACGATACCAGAATGACCCACGGAGGACGACCTGTGTGTGAACTGCCTAACTCAGACTTACTAATATATATGCTCTACTTCAGGTCTACTCCAGTACACATTTTTATTATTTTATTTAGTCTACTGTATTAGTTAATATAGATAAGAATTACCTTAGTAGGTCCGTCTTGTGACTTCAATTTATATCTGGTTTTGCTATGACATGTTTCAAAGTTCAAGACTTCATCATCAGATACATGTAGATTAATTAATTCATTCACACGATGAATGCGTCACACATCAAATGTTAAAACACAAAACACAAACACAAACACAATTAAAATAAATAGTCCCGTTCGGCACCGGTGCGCACTATCCTATGTCTGGTGGAACACTGTCGTTGCTAGGAATAAACCCTCTGATGGTTATCTCTATTGAGTCTAGATAAATGCTTGAGAGCTGTGTCGTATAGATAGTGTGAGTTGAAAGATAACTGGTCGTTTAAAATTTCATCTGGTTTATTTTTGAACGCTTTATATATCTCAAACTCTTCTTGAGCGTTCATTAATCTTCCCTTTGTACACACTTGCAATGCCTCCACACTGGAATGGAAATTATCTGGGATGTGTTTGTTTTCGAACAAATGGCTAGCAAAATTAGAGCTTGTAATATTGCTTTTATTAGTTGGAAGGTGCTCTTTGTATCGACAAAGGAACGTTCTCCCTGTTTGGCCAATGTAGAATTTGTTACAATCAGGGCAGGTTATTTTATAAACACCAGATTTATTTTCTAAAGGAATCTTATTTCTGCGTTTAAGAAATGAGGAGATATTGTTGCTTGTGCGGAAGGCGAGGGTGATGTTAAGTTTTTTAAAAATATTGCGTAAAACATTGGGTAGAAGGTTGGTGTACTCAGATGGAATAAATTTGTTGGTTTTGGTTAAGCCTGTTTCTAAATTGTTTCTATTTTTCTGTTTCTTATTATACCTCTCAATCATTTTATCAATTAAAGAACTTTTATAGCCATTGCTTACAGCTATGTGTTTTATTATGTTTACTTCGTCATGATAATCAATTGTATTCAAAGGGACAGTGTTAAGTCTATGTATAAAGCAATTAAAAGCCGCCATTTTTTGGGAATACGGATGGTGCGATTTGGCGTTGATGGTGACATCAGTTGTAGTAGGCTTTCGATAGATTTTATAGTCAAGCTTGTCATGACCCTTTCTTATGGTTAGATCTAAGAAATTCAGTTGGTCGTTACTTTCCACTTCCAGCGTAAACTGGATCTTAGTGTTAATGCTGTTCATGTACTTCAATAGTCCAGCAGCTTGTCTATTGGAACCATTAAAAATAACAAACGTGTCATCCACATATCTATTGTAGAGTATGATGTTTTTTCTATACTTGTTTTTATTTGACATTATGTGTTCATTTTCAAAATAATTCAAGTATATGTCTGCTAGTAACCCGGATAGTGGTGAACCCATTGCTAAGCCGTCTGTTTGTAAGTAGAAATTGTTATTGAATACGAAGTAATTTTGTTCCAACACAGTTTGTAGTAGCCGCATAAGTTCATTTATTTCATCATTATGCAATTTATTAGTGGTAGTGAGGTTATCACTAAGTACATTTAGCATTTCTGCCACTGGGATGTTGGTATACATGTTAATCACATCGAAAGAAACGAGTTTATAGCTTTGTTTAATCTTAATATTTTTCGTATTACTGATGAATTCGGTGTTGTTTTTTAAACTATGGCTGTTTGTTAAGGTGATGTTGGTTTTAATGAGGTGTTCCAATTTTTTTGCAGTTCTATAGCTTGGAGCTGTGGTGTAATTTATTAATGGTCTGATAGGAATATTTGGTTTATGAAGTTTTGGTAAGCCGGTAAACTGCGGTGCCTGAGGATTTATCGGTTTAAGAAACCTACGAGATTTTTCACTTAACAAGGATGTGCAACCGCTTATTGTCTGATTCAAACTTTTATGAAATTTCTTGGTTGGGTCAGAGTTGAGCAAATGGACATTATTGCTAAGACGGACCTACTAAGGTAATTCTTATCTATATTATTTAATTGTGACTCGGTTCCGTAAAAACAAAATTGAAATGCATATCAAATTAGATGCTAGTCAAGCAAGTACGGTATACAAATTCAAAAACATTAAAGTTAAATTGGCAAGGACTTGCCTGCACATTAAATTTAATAAGTCCTGTTTACATAATGACATCAGGCCAAACTATTGTAAGGTAAACATCCGCAATAAATCTAATGTCGCTGTCAAGATAAAACGTGCAGCAGAGATTCTATGGGTCAAAAGTGAAATTAGGAATCTATACTCCAAAAAGGCTAAGCTTAACTTTGAACTTTACACAGCGCATTTAGAATTGCTTAAGTCAATACACCCTGCTTTATTAGATAACGTGCTCAACCATATAAACACAGATGTAAACAAGGTCATTCAACCCATCCGCCGTTCACAAAATAAGAAGCTGTACTATCTGCGCATCAATCAACACAAACCGGTAAACATTGATTGTAAACACGTATTCTATCCACGGATATCCAACTTAACTGATATACACTTCGATGGAAATGAGATGGACTTGTTAAGTAAAGGCTTAAATTATAATATACCGAGAGTCAACAATAACAACCATGTCATACGTGATGTAATTAATGCAGAAGCGGTTATTAAAACTTTGAAGGAACAAGACTTACAGAATAACGTACGTGTTGTTGTAAACAATAAATTGAATAATATTTTGAAAACACCCATCGACGCAGTCCTTAAACCAAATAACCGTAATTTACTCTACTCACGTGAGAGCAGAATACTAAAAAATATCAAACATAAATTGTTAGAGAATGATGTAATTGTGACCAAGGCTGATAAGGGCAACACTTTAGTTATTGTAAGCCAAAGCGAATATTCCCAAAAAATCATGGATTTTATTAATAGCAATAATGTCCATTTGCTCAACTCTGACCCAACCAAGAAATTTCATAAAAGTTTGAATCAGACAATAAGCGGTTGCACATCCTTGTTAAGTGAAAAATCTCGTAGGTTTCTTAAACCGATAAATCCTCAGGCACCGCAGTTTACCGGCTTACCAAAACTTCATAAACCAAATATTCCTATCAGACCATTAATAAATTACACCACAGCTCCAAGCTATAGAACTGCAAAAAAATTGGAACACCTCATTAAAACCAACATCACCTTAACAAACAGCCATAGTTTAAAAAACAACACCGAATTCATCAGTAATACGAAAAATATTAAGATTAAACAAAGCTATAAACTCGTTTCTTTCGATGTGATTAACATGTATACCAACATCCCAGTGGCAGAAATGCTAAATGTACTTAGTGATAACCTCACTACCACTAATAAATTGCATAATGATGAAATAAATGAACTTATGCGGCTACTACAAACTGTGTTGGAACAAAATTACTTCGTATTCAATAACAATTTCTACTTACAAACAGACGGCTTAGCAATGGGTTCACCACTATCCGGGTTACTAGCAGACATATACTTGAATTATTTTGAAAATGAACACATAATGTCAAATAAAAACAAGTATAGAAAAAACATCATACTCTACAATAGATATGTGGATGACACGTTTGTTATTTTTAATGGTTCCAATAGACAAGCTGCTGGACTATTGAAGTACATGAACAGCATTAACACTAAGATCCAGTTTACGCTGGAAGTGGAAAGTAACGACCAACTGAATTTCTTAGATCTAACCATAAGAAAGGGTCATGACAAGCTTGACTATAAAATCTATCGAAAGCCTACTACAACTGATGTCACCATCAACGCCAAATCGCACCATCCGTATTCCCAAAAAATGGCGGCTTTTAATTGCTTTATACATAGACTTAACACTGTCCCTTTGAATACAATTGATTATCATGACGAAGTAAACATAATAAAACACATAGCTGTAAGCAATGGCTATAAAAGTTCTTTAATTGATAAAATGATTGAGAGGTATAATAAGAAACAGAAAAATAGAAACAATTTAGAAACAGGCTTAACCAAAACCAACAAATTTATTCCATCTGAGTACACCAACCTTCTACCCAATGTTTTACGCAATATTTTTAAAAAACTTAACATCACCCTCGCCTTCCGCACAAGCAACAATATCTCCTCATTTCTTAAACGCAGAAATAAGATTCCTTTAGAAAATAAATCTGGTGTTTATAAAATAACCTGCCCTGATTGTAACAAATTCTACATTGGCCAAACAGGGAGAACGTTCCTTTGTCGATACAAAGAGCACCTTCCAACTAATAAAAGCAATATTACAAGCTCTAATTTTGCTAGCCATTTGTTCGAAAACAAACACATCCCAGATAATTTCCATTCCAGTGTGGAGGCATTGCAAGTGTGTACAAAGGGAAGATTAATGAACGCTCAAGAAGAGTTTGAGATATATAAAGCGTTCAAAAATAAACCAGATGAAATTTTAAACGACCAGTTATCTTTCAACTCACACTATCTATACGACACAGCTCTCAAGCATTTATCTAGACTCAATAGAGATAACCATCAGAGGGTTTATTCCTAGCAACGACAGTGTTCCACCAGACATAGGATAGTGCGCACCGGTGCCGAACGGGACTATTTATTTTAATTGTGTTTGTGTTTGTGTTTTGTGTTTTAACATTTGATGTGTGACGCATTCATCGTGTGAATGAATTAATTAATCTACATGTATCTGATGATGAAGTCTTGAACTTTGAAACATGTCATAGCAAAACCAGATATAAATTGAAGTCACAAGACGGACCTACTAAGGTAATTCTTATCTATATTATTTAATTGTGACTCGGTTCCGTAAAAACAAAATTGAAATGCATATCAAACTAAATATATTAATTCTCAAACGGCCGAAATAACGACTTCAAACTTTCTCGGCGTTCATCGCACTGCGTCCGAGAAAGTTACCATCTCCCGCGTAGCTTCTGTCGAAAATATTCTAAGTCCCTACGCCAACTTAAGAACTTGCAACCGCAAACTTAAGAACGCGCCAACACTTCAGATCTCTACAGTGGTTCGGAACTCGGCAACTTTGCTGTACTGCAATTCACCGACTACGTCCGCAAAGTGTTAGATTTCGCACCTTCATGTTACTTTTTCGCTGCGAAACTGTATATAACGGGGGGAAATAGTCCAAAATATTGTCTTCGTTCACCACCAGGCCAACAACAAGTCTTCGTCTACCACCAGACCAACGAACACTACAAGCGAACATCCAAAACATCGTTCACCACCAAGCCAACTACAAGCGAACAACAGCTCCTACCTGGACGCTGCCAAGGAACTGAACTCGTCAACACAACTGGAACGGATCCTACCTGGACTCCATGCGAACCTCGAGTGTACCTCACTCCGCAAACACCAGATTGACAACCGAGCTACAGACCTTGGACCAACACGTTGGCCGGAATAGTGCCTAACTACGGGAGAATTGGCCGGACCAGTGCCACGCCGAGAGAAGTGAAGCTAAGGGAAAGTCGCCGAGTTAGTGAGGGAGTATTGCCGATCGCCAGGATAAAAGACAAAAACAAATTAATTCAATTCGAAATTCACAATCAATCTTGTTCTTTCGACTACGCCAACTTCACAGCGCAGCGACACAGGTCTTCAATCTACGGAAACTTGGTAGCTATTTTTATCCTTGGCTACAGCCTTGGTGTCCGGGCAGTGCGCACCCTGCTCCGAGCTACTAGGTTTCACCACGACACTTTGGTAAGGGTGTCGTGTAGGAAACTTCGCATCGCAACGACAGCGCAGCGCTACGCATCGTTCACAGGCTTCACCTGCAATCGCGCGCCCTTCAGGCTCACGTTCCCTAACATATTCGGCCCTTTTCAGGACCGAATTAGCGAGGCTTCACCTCACTGCCCTTCAGGCTACATTTTACCGAGGCTTCACCTCACGCCCTTCAGGCCACGTTTTCGGCCCTTAAAAGGGCCTAAACAATTTTTAGAAACTTTTGTCGCCAAACTGAGCTAAGTCCAATTTTTATTAAATTCATTCACCGGAGCGACAACAAGTTGAGTGGCGCCCAACGCGTAGGGCTTTTATGTATCTCAGAAGAGATTCACGGACACCACGACCGCGAACATATATTCACACTTCTGGGAGTGTTAAAAAACCCAGTGGCGCCCATTTAAATTCAACACGCACAAGAACAATGATTTTATTATTATGTTTCTTTCAAATTTAAAGTTTTCAATTTTAAATTCATTTCAATTCTTTTTCTAGCAATTAAATTCAAGATGCCTTATGCAAACAGTCAACGTCGGCAATGCTTCGCCACTAACTGCTTCAATACCAGCGGACGCATGGTAAACTGCGCAATATGTCAAGCATCGTATCACAACGAATGCGTCGGGTTAATAGACACAGCATACCCGACGTTTCAATGTTCAGAATGCGCCGAACGAGTAAAAGAGAGCGAAGCCATACTAGCAACCAAGCTAACTGTACTCCTATCGCAATCATCAGCGCCCGAAGAGTTGGCCAAGGACCTGATCACGTTTCTACAAGTGTCACGACCGAAATCCAACAGCGATATCGACTGGGCGGTAAGAGCGATAGAAACACTTGCCGTACCAACAATAGTGCCAACGAATAATTATCCACAATCGAACGGAACCGACTATCAAGAATGTGCGTTACCACCGGTACAAGTTTCCGAATACGAGAGCGAACCGAACGTGATCGCGGCTACAAGACCGACCGTTAACTCCGTATTCTACAAGCCAGATTACCGGCCACCATCCGATTGTACGCTGCCACAAATAAAACTAGAACACAACGAACATATCGTAAGCGCGGCTACGAGAACGCCCGTCACTACAGTCGTTCCCGAAACCGGTTACCTCGCGATCAACAATTGTACGCCGTCACCAAATATACGAGAGGAAACCGAAACAGTAACAAACAACACGCTCACGTCTACAAGTCCGCACGCGACTTGTACAAGCAATCCGGTCACGATGTTTACAAGCATCCCGACGACAGCTACGAAACCGCCTACCACATTTAAGTTCTTCGATGAAACAAAATGGTCACACGCACCAACGATCAGAACTGACGCACTCGCAACCACAAGTCCGACCGCGACATCTTTCAACGATCCGGCCGCGACTACAAGAACGCTCGTCACATCCGAGTCGGCCAACAAAAGATACTGCCAGCTGATCGGATCAGCCGTGACCGCGTCAACCAGACCGCCCGTCACTACGAATATCGGCATCAAACGGCATCGTCCGCCAACCGACCGAACACGTAAAAAAACGAAACCGATACAAATCACCAAGTCAACGTCAAGTATTCAGCTCGCAACAAATAAAACATACAGACCCGTCATAGCGAAACGTGCTACGAGCCAAATTCGACCACCATCACTCAAGCTATGGAGATTAAAACACACCAACTCTAAAGACCGACGAATCATAGGTCTGAAACGGAAACAACGGTTGCGCCTTCAATACAGCCATCAACGGCATCTGCGTCGACCCGATTTACAATATGGCCTGCACCACCAGAAGAATACGGGAATAGGTATTCCCCTCAATACGACCTGGCTAAGACCTTCCGCCGAACCTAAAGGCAAACCAAGGAGTAACGTCGTCAACCATCCGCCATTCGTGGTCCGACCGACACCAGCTCCACCACCACAGGACTAGCCGAGGATCCAGCCCCAAGACCAACCCAAGCCAGCAGCAGATGACCACACCAACCACCCAGGACCAACCATCACGCCATCGCCCCCAAATATGACATCGCCCTCTCCTCTCGCTACGAACTACGATATGTGTCAAACTCCAGTGAGTGCGGGAAGTGTCGTCCCGAAACTTCAGTGATGTGTTGTGTCACCATACAAGCCTTCCCTTTCAATTTATAAATTTAAGTGTTTTCTTTTCTCCTTCAGAGAAAATTGCTCCCCAGCTTGTAAATGCGTATGGTCGTCCCCAGTGCTCTGGTGGTCCCTTTTTTAATTTTTCCGTGAAACAAACGATATAAACAATGAGCCGTCCAGCCTGCCCCAATAATTACGTAACGAATCATTGCTGTCTCTTTTCTTTCTACGCCCCAATTGTAATTATTGTATTTTTTTTCAACTCTTTAGCTGACGGACTCGACGTAAATACATTCACATTATTTTTCCCAAATCACATGGTGCCCAAAGACTACAAACTATTTATTAACAAGGGTCATCCATTAGTAGAGAGTATTTGTATGTTCTGGTGCAAGGTCATTTCAAGGGCATCCATATATCACACACACTCCGGTCATTGACCCCAAATTCCTGTATAATTACCCTAATTAAATGGTCATTGACCCCGCATTCCTGCATAATTACCCTAATTAACCGGTCATTGACCCGCATTTCTCCAATTAAATGGTCATTGACCCGCTTTCTCTAATTTGCATAATTAACCGGTCATTGACACCGCATTCCACTTTGACGTCATTGTTGTTGTCGTTGTGACGTCACAAGGCTGATGGCGCAAGTGGTTTTTCCCGTCAAGGCTAACACGTCCGCCGCAGCAAGGCCAAATAGCCCGGTGTAATTATTTTAATGACGTCCGCAATTTTGTTGTTTTTTTCTCGAACGACAATTATTTTAATAACATCCGCAATTATTTAGCAAGGCTAATAAGCCCGCTGGTTTTCCCCGTCAAGGCAAACATTCCAATTATTTTAATAACGCCCGCAATTATTTAGCAAGGCTAGTGGTTTTGTTTGCAACACAATGTCGCAATTTCCGTCAATTATTTGTCAAGGCTATTAGCGACAAACATGTTTCGCAATGTAAATTCCCACAGTTACGTAAAGGTTTCGCAAAATAATTGCATCATATTCAAGGCTAATGTTTCTGTATTTAAAGCTTTGCGCTCAGTGTTTCGAGAGTTAGTGTAAAGTTTATATGTCCAGCAACAGCAGCAGCAGCAACAACAGCCGTAGAGTTCATTTTCGAGACGATTTGACATCCATTCATTACGTGGGCAACGATTCCGAACATAAGGAGTCGAGAAACGGTATTTGTTGGATCAGATTAGCAGCGGATCGTGCAAGAGAAGAACGTCTAACCGGTGAGTCTAACCGAGCAGTATCCAATCAATTAGAAGGTTTTACGTTACAACCACCACCAAGGAAACCAAAAAGTGAATCATGACCGATTCTGGTTCTATAACCGCCAAGAGGATGGTTGACGCCTCTACCCAAACCAACAACAACAACGTCGACTACGGCAGAGATGTTACAGGTCGATGGGGTGATGGATTATACAGTTGTACTTCTAAGCAATTGGTTAAATCTGGATTTTACCGCACAAGGCAGTTTCAAAATATTGTGTGCTGTGGTTGTGGATGGGAGTCTGGTTTGGCAAAATTAACAATCAATCATGTTAATTTTCTTCACAAGATAGCAAACCCCAGTTGTGAACAAAGTAAAAGAAATATTCCCGGAAATTTGATGGAATATGCTGAGAGCAAAAAAATCGTCAATGAATTTGAAGAATTGATGAAAGAGACATTTCTCTTTTGGCCTAAACCCTATCCAAAAATTGATGATATGGTTAACGCAGGATTTTATTATACAGGAGAAGGGGATTCGGCTTGCTGTATTGATTGCGGAGTCACCATCGATCATAGGGAGGAAGCGGACAACCCAAAATGGGAGCATAGAAGATTTGCTCATCATTGTAAATTAGTTGAAAATTATTAATGTAAAAAATGAATGTGAAAAATAGAATTGCAAAAGAATTACACAAACAAGTTCGTAGAAATTTTTCTACCCGTTATGTTGAACTTAAAGGTATAGATGATCTTTTTCAAGCAGATCTTGTTGAAATGATTCCATTTTCTAAAGTCAATAAAGGATATAAATATATATTAGTTGTAATTAATTGTTTTAGTAAAATTGCAATAGCTAAACCGATAAAAGCAAAAAATGCTGATGAGTTGGTAAGAGTTTTGCAACCAATTTTACATAATCATCCTATGAAACATTTGCAAACAGATAAAGGAAAAGAATTTTATAATGTTCAAATTAAAAGGTTGTTAGATAAGTATGGTGTTAATCATTATTCTACTTTTTCTGATAAAAAAGCATCTATTGTAGAACGGTTAAATAGAACAATAAAGAATAAAATGTGGGTTGCATTTAGCGAACAAGGTAATTATAAATGGATAAATTTGTTACCGAAAATTATTTCAAAATATAATAATACTGTGCACAGAACAATTGGAATGAAACCGGTAGACGTAAACAAGACTAACGAGCATTTAGTTTTGCAGAGAATAATTAAGAATCAAAAAAAGAAAAATATTAAAATCAGATTTAAAGTGGGGGAAAAGGTTAGAATCAGTAGGACTAAGAAATTATTTGATAAGGGTTACTACCCGGGCTGGTCAAACGAAATTTATACAGTCTATGAGATAAAATCAACAGATCCGGTCACATACATTTTAAAAGACGAATCGGGTGATGTGATAAAAGGGGGGTTTTATACGGAAGAATTAAGTAAAACAAAATTCGGAGATATATATTTAATAGAGAAAGTGATTCGAAAAAAAGGGGATAAATTACTTGTACGCTGGTTAGGATTTGACAGTGCTAGAGATACTTGGATAGACAAAAAAGATTTATTATGAAGTTGGTGAAACAAAGTGTTAAACTTCTAATTATTAATTTTGATGATATCATCTCCCCCACAGTTAAAAGAAAAAAGAAAAAACACAATGCCCTTCTTCCAAATAATATTAGGTGTATTATAGCAGGACCCAGTAATTCGGGAAAAACAAACTTAATAATGAATTTGATATTTTCCCCCAATGGTTTACATTTTAAAAATGTGTATGTATTTTCAAAGTCATTATGTCAAACGAAATATAAGTTTTTAAAATGTGTTTTGGATGGTCTCCCAGAAATTGGTTACTATATGTTTTCGGAAAATGAAGAAGTTCCCGATTTAACAGAAATAAAAACCGATTCTATTGCTATTTTTGACGATGTATCATGCGAGAAACAAGATAATATTCGCAACTATTTCACAACAGGAAGACATTATAAGCTTGATGTGTTTTATCTGAGTCAGACGTACAGCCACATTCCAAAACAGCTGATTCGTGATAATACAAATCTCATTGTACTATTCAAACAGGATGAACGCAATTTACGTCATGTTTATAATGATCATGTAAATACTGATATGACCTTCGAATTATTCAAAGAATTGTGTGCCAATGTTTGGAATAGTAACGACGGCTACTCTTTTGTTGTTATTAATAAGGAGAGTGAGCGAGACAAAGGTCGTTATCGAGCAGGATTTGACCGATTCTTTAAATTACCAACATCATGATAATTGTATTGGAAGGAAATATAGGTTCAGGCAAAAGCACGATCGCATTTCAACTTTATGAGAAACTACGATCCTGCAATCCTAAGGTAAAGCACATAGAAGAACCTGTAACAAAATGGACAAATTTTTACGGTGAAAATGTTTTGAAAACATTTTATGGAGACCAGGAGCGCTTTACATTCACTTTTCAAGTGATGGCGTTGTTGCACATGTTGGAAAACGAGATGGAAGCTGAAAAATACTCAAAGGATGGATACATTGTTGTTATGGAGAGATCTACGTTCAGCGTTAGAGAAATATTTTCCCCGCTATTGTATAAAATGGGCAAGATTAATTGCATAGAGTATAATGTGCTTCTTTTGTTGGGAAACCTTTTACCAAAACATTTGGAGGGTGAGGAAATCGTACAACTATACGTAAACACGGAGCCAGTCACTTGTTACTTGAGAACTATTGCGAGGAATCGTCCTGAAGAAATAGAACGCATTAATTTAAATTATATTATGGAGTTGCACCACATGCACGAAGAAAAATTAACTAATGTAAAAAAGATTGTAAACAATGATAATAATGTAGACACTGTTTTATCTGAATTAATAAAAGATGTTTAATATACATTGTGTGTGTGTGTTTTTATTCATTACAACAAACAATTATTATTTTAATAACATACAAGATACATTTATTCCAATCAGTATTGTTCATACTTTTTTTTATAATCTTCTAATCGTCTTTGCCAAATATCTAAAATAAAATAAAAATCAAAGTAATGTTGGTAATTATTTAACTCTTTTACATATTTTAATTTACAGTATGAACACATTTCCTGAAGATTGTTCCAATTTAATTGTTGTTCATACTTTTTTAAAAATTTTAATACTCCTGGACGTAATTCATTGCCACTATAGAAATTATAAGATGAACAATATTTTTTAAAATCTAATTTATGAGCAAATCTATCGAGAAACCATAATGGAACATCGTTATCCATAAATACAATATTTAAAACATTTAAGTTGTCTGGAATTTGTTCAATTATGGTTTCATCTGTAATATATTTATACAAACATAAAAATAGTCCTCTAAATTTATCTACACTTTCCGTGTCCGTTTTCAAAATTTTTATAGAATGGTCCAACACATAATCACCCATGCCCAACGTCACTGCAAAATTCACTGCACTTTCTGTACAACATTGTAGCAATTTATTAAAAATATTATCAAATATTAATTCAATTTTTAAGATATGTGAATTTTTATTATTTGTCTCATGATCAAAAGTTTTTATATTTAATTTTTGTCCAACACACAAAGTTTCACGACTACCTTTATATTTGTTTAATTCACATTTAAGTATAGTTTGTGTAGCTATTTCACAATCAACGAGTCTCTTCTTAACAATAAAACTGCTGCACTTTCTGTTGCACGATATAACACTAGTTATAAAAATATAATCAGCCGCTGAAAAAGTCTGACGCCTTTTAA
>JAGFPH010021898.1:0-13001 GCA_018207615.1 Philaenus spumarius | reverse complement strand
TCGCACCGGGGGTTGGCGTGCGGAGCACGCAGGGGTCTCCCCTAGTTGTTTTAAATTTGATGTAGTTTCAGTCGGAAATGTTCCAAAGGTATATTGTTTTTTATTCGAAATCATTTCACATAGAAATGTTCCAAAGGTATATAGTTTTAAATTCTAAATCGAATCTCACTGAAATGTTCCAAAGGTTGTTGTTTTAAATTCGAAATCGTTTCACACCGAAATTTTCTAAAGATATATTATTTTAAATTCGTTCTTCTTAGTTATTTAAATATTTTTCAGACAGGAAGTACAACGGTAAAGTCCTTAGTTGATTAAATACGACTTTAACTTAATTAAATATGGTAAAGACGCAAGCAAAGGTTCTAACTTAGTTATACCGGTAAAATATTGTCCCTGTAATTTCCTGTAGCCAGAGAAAGTATCTCACTTACATTTTACCGTATATATTACCATTTTAGTGAGACATTATTTGTTTCACAAGAATATAGGTATTTTTGCCAACGGGGTTTTCACTGAAAGGTGTTTATGTTTAACTTGTTCATTTAAGATTACTTACATCTTTAAAGATATTTAATTTAAACAATACATTTCATATATTTAGATTTATTTGTACATTAGCATAAAAAATAAGACAAAATAAGGATCCATAACTTTATTTTTCCGTTTAGATTTAATTAATTGTGTATAATACGAATTTTGTATTTTCAAAGTTGTAACCCTACAAGTTTTATATTGATTAGAACTGTAAAATAATAACTAAATATTAGTATATAACTTTAGGCCTTATTTTAGTGATTTTAAGCAATTATTTTACTATTAATGTTTATTATATAACAATGCTAGGAAAGAAATAAAACAATTTTACAGATATGTATTAATATTATATAGAAAATTATTCTATTTTAATATTTATTGACAAAAAACCCATCTGTTTTATACGATAAGTTTTGAAAAGTTATTCAAACATGAGTACGATTTATAGACATCTGAAAGCATTTAAAGATCATTTTTATTGCGTATCTGCAATTCGTTCAATTTCTCGTTTTTTAAGATAACATTTAAGTTAACATACCTATACGTATACGAGTACGTTTAGAAACTTTAAAGTTCTTTAAAGTGTGTCCAGTTTTATTATAATTTATTGGCTATTGTTTATGATTTTTAATATTGTCTCTGAGATATTTATGACATATATTTCATGTATGGTTAGATTGGGAAAATGTGTAGACAATTTGGGCCAAGTATATTTTAAACTCAGATCTATGTTCTTGGAACAATGTAATGTTAATCCATTTCCAGAAACGGTAACAATAGATGGGGAGCGCAACTTGGCATATAGACGTAACTTTCCAAAAATAAATACCGTACTACTGGATTGGTTCCTAAGAACGGATACCGTCTAGTTGACAATCAACCATCACATGCCCTACAGTGGATGAAGTGGGAATGGGATGAACGTCGTGTTCGAATACAGAAAACAGGCAATGAGATTTAAGTCAAAATCAAAGGAGTGTAAGTCGATGGTTTTGGCGGAGAACGTATGTACGAATTTTAATTATGTTACTTTCACGGATGTCAAACATGTTGGATGAGGGGCGCTTCAGAATGCTTACATTTAAAATACAAAAGAATCAGAACCAAAATAGAGAATGTGGGATTGTATGTTTAGATCATTAAAATAGGAAAATAAATATCCTACATGACGGTATTTTTACGAAATTAATTCAAATATAAAAAAATAAATAAAACAATAAGCTAGTAGATGGTCTGATTATTTTAAAACAGGCTGAGAGAGACACGTTCGTCAAGGAATATTTTAATCAAGAAGGAATCCTGCTTGACCATTTTAAAATCGATAATAACGGTGGACTCAATTCCCTTTCTAAATTAATGTTAAATTCGTTTTGGGGAAAATGTATACAGCTGGAGAACAAAACTAATGCGGTTATCCGTGCTTTTCAATTACTAACAAGTCCGTACATGTGATCAGGTTACTTGATTTAAAGGAAGACACTTTCTTTCCCACTTTCCACTTGTAATACCTAGATGTAGTCGGTGTACCGTTGAGAAATGTTGTTGTGAATGTTGTTCTGGCTACGTATACAAATGCCCAAACCCGACTTAAATGACATAAACTCCTGTACGTCCTAGGTGACAAAATCTCTTTTTACGATACCTAGTCAATTATCTACATGCACAGAAAAGGTGTACACAAAGTAGAGAACGAATCCTATCTTGGACAGACGACTGACGAACTACCCTCCAATATTTTGGTGATTGTTTCCGGATGTAAAAAGTGTGCAAGATCAAAGGAATCAAACCCAAAAACCTTAACACTTCAGAAAGAAACTATTCTAATAAACTCAAAAACATGGTCCAAAGTGAGGCAAAATAATCTTTAGCAATTAATGATAATATAATTAATAGAACTAATGATAATGATATTGTAACTGTAAAAGAAACACAAATATTTAATGCAACATTGCTGAAAAGGAAATTTGAGGGAAAATATAATAATTTACAATACGGTTATAAAATACCAAAAACACAATAGCTTATGTACCACATTTTCTTTTTACACTTAAAATATTTTACGAAAGTCAACATAGCTCCAACATATTTACAATAAAAATTTGAATTTTTTACATGTTAAAAGTCAAGTTTTAGGGATTAAGTTTGGGTAAGAATAATTAAAAACTGATGTTATTTTTTGAGAATCCAATTAAGGTTGTATATGAAAACGCAATGAAGGTTTACTAGAAACTTGTGACACGACGTAACAGTCAATAGTGCCTTCTCCAATTATTACTTTCTCACTATAAATACTATAGTAGGAGAAAGTAGAGTGATCGCAAAAAAAATCGATGTTGAGATTTTTGTGGAAATATCCGTTTTGGACCTCCTGAATAAAAAAAAGAGGTTTTTACAAAATGTCTGTCTGTATGTATACAAAGCTAGAGCAAAAACTATTCGATCGATCTAAAAAAAAATTGCACCAGACATGTCAAGTAGGCCTGTATAGACGCACGAAAAACGGTTTTGAAAAACAACCCCCTTTTTGGCAAAAAAAACCCCAAAAATCAGTTATAATTTTTTTATAAAAACGGCTCTAACGATTTTGATAAAATTTGGCTTATTTGTAGCCTTTAATATGCCCTACCATATGCAAAAACCCGCATCTTTCTAAAAATTCAAAATTGTTTGGCCATAACGGGGGTTCTTTTTCAAAAATTTTCTAAATCTTTTTTCGTCCATCTATTGCCTAATTGACTTGTTTGGTGCAAATTTGTTCGAAATCGATCGAATAGTTTTCTCTTTAGATAATAATAATAATATTAATTAGTTAATCTAAAACTTTAATAAATCACCTCTCTTAGGCCACCTATAATTATGAAGTCACAGTGAATCTCTTTAATAATTTAAATATGTTTGTGAGAAAGTATGTGCCAGTTCCTGGTACCGTTTATTTTAGAGGTGATGCATAAAGTTGTTTGTCAGTAGGCGATATAGAGGATAATAATTTTTTTTTTTTATAATATAGTGTTAGGGTAGCTGGAGAATCCAATAAATTCGTATAAATATTGGTTGTTTAAAGGACCGAAAAGGGCTACTGGAAGCCACTGGCAAAATGTAAAAGGCTCTAAGTTGACGGTGTCCAAATTAGATATAGTAAACGTAATTTAAATTTAGTATGCAATTTTAAGAAAACTAAACTTTTAGTGTAAGAAAATCTTAATAGATAAACATAACCAAATAATTACTCCCATATTACTCTGGCAGCAAAGCTTAAATTATCAATGATTTTCTCAAAATCATGTAGCCAGTTTTTGTTTTAAATCATATTAAGGAACACACATAAACAAATCTTCTTCATTGTTATGTAATACAGATAAATATTGTAATCTTGTCAGGATTACAGTAAGAGATGCTTTAGGAAATTTGTTTATTAAATTCCTGAAAAAAGCATAATTGTTTTAGTGATTATTACAACTTTAACCAAAAATATAATATAAAAAAGTACTGTTGGTACTATCATAAAGAAATATTAATTTGTTATCTATTTTACTCAGCTATGAACGTAGCCTAAATCGGATAAGGAACTGTCCGTGGGTAGGATTGGTTAAAGCGTGCGATAAGCTCTATATTGTTCGATCCTCTATCACAGTCCTCAATTGTATTAAGAAAATAAATTTGACCTAGGATGTTTTTCATGATTCTATAAGTGATGTTTATTTTTCTTATAATGTTTTCTAACTAGCCTCATATTTTTAACCAGTTTAGTTTCCTCTTTGTGTATGGTAGTTTTGTGTGACACATTATTATGAAAGACATTTTAAATAAATGAATGTGAACAAATATTTATATGAGTATGAAAAATTACATAATATTATGTATATTAATATTATAAAGTTCATTTATGCTGAAGTTTGATTATAGAATATCTTAAGGCAAGACAAATTATTTCTACTAAACATATTTTGTTTAATACATATTGTGATTATAACTATTATATAACTATTATTTTGTAATAAAACAGATTTAATAGTCTAAATACAAAGTTCATAAAATATTGTGTTACCTTTCACAATTTACAATAAATTATATTCTATATATATATGTATATATATACTAGCTGACCCGTACGGCGTTGTCCGTGGTGGTTGGTATTTTGTGTCTTTTTAACGTAATTGTATTCTTTTTAAGTGTTCAGTCAGTGAGTGGTATTTGGCTTTTATATATATAGATCTTAAATAATAAAAGCACTATTGTCATAATAATAAAAGATCTGAAATTATGATTTTAGTAAATTCGATCCCCCCAAACCCCTCCTAAAATTTCGAAATTTTTTATACCCTTTCTTATTGAGCACCTATTGCCCTAGAGGAAAATACATACCAAATTTAATTCCAATCCGTTCGGTAGTTTTGAAGAAATCGTGATTTAACAACTTTTACCCCAACCCCCTCCCTCCTAAGATTTCGAATTTTTTAAACCCTTTCTTAGTGAGCACCTATGGCCTTAGAGGAAGCTACATATCAAATTTCATTCCAATCTGTTCTGTAATTTTGGAGAAATCGTGATTTAGTAATATTTACCTCCCAAACCCCCCTAAAATTAAAAAAATTTCGAATTTTTCAAACCCTTTCTTAGCAAGCGCCTATGGCCCTAGAGGAAGCTACATACCAAATTTCATTCCAATTTGTTCGGTAATTTTAGAGAAATCGAGATTTAGTCATGTTTACCCCCCAAACCCCTCTAAAATTTCCAATATTTTGAAACCCTTTTTTAGCGAGCGCCTATGGCCCCAGAGGAAGCTACATACCAAATTTTATTCCAATCTGTTCGGTAATTTTGGAGAAATTGTGATTTAGTAATTTTTACCCCTCAAACCCTCATGAAGTTTCCAACTTTTTAAAACCCTTTTTTAGTAAGCACCTATGGCCCTAGAGAAAGCTACATACCAAATTTCATTCCAATCCGTTCGGTAGTTTTGAAGAAATCGTTTTTTAATAACTTTTATCCCCCCAAACCCCTCTAAAATTTCGAATTTTTTCTAACCCTTTCTTAGTGAGCACCTACGGCCCTAGAGGGAGCTACATACCAAATTTCATTTCAATCCGTTCACTAGGTTTTGATAAATCGTGATTTAGTAACTTTGACCCCCAAAACCCCCCCTAAAATTTCGAATTTTCGGAAACCCTTTCTTAGCGAGCATCTATTTCCCTAGAGGAAACTACATACCAAATTGCATTCCAATCCGTTCGATGGTTTTAGAGAAATCGTGATTTTGTAAATTTGACCCCCCAAACCCCCCTAAAATTTCGAATTTTTTAAACCCTTTCTTAGCTAGCATCTATGGCCCTAGAGAAAACTATATACCAAATTTAATTCCAATACGTTCCGTAGATTTTGATAAATCGTAATTTAGTAACTTTGACCCCCCCAAAACCCCCCTAAAATTTCGAATTTTCGGAAACCCTTTCTTATTGCGCGTCTAGAGCCTATAAAGAGTATTAGTGCCAAATTTAATGTTTGTAGGCCTCGTGGTTTTGGAGAAACAGTGATGAGTCAGTGAGTCAATGAGTCAATGGTATTTGGCTTTTATAAGTATAGATTACAAAATATTAAAGTATATACTGTTGGAGATCAGTAAACTATATTTCAAACAATTATTGAATATCATATTGCTTTAAACTGTAAAATATATGAGCTGAATAAAAGCTCATACATGTGTCGTAATCTGTTTAAAAAATATAAATTCATGCAAAGTATGAAGAGGTTGATGTATTTTTTCATGAAACAAGGAAGTTTTATTTGCATTTATCTGTGTGTAAAAGTACATAATGTAAAACGTTATAAATATAGTTTAAAACATAATTAAAAAAAGAAAATCTTTCAAACGTTTTGCTTTGAAGTATTTTTGAAAATGGAAAAGTATGAAGTTTAAACACTTGATTTATGTTCTCCATTTCTCAATAAAACATTTTAATATTCCAAATAAGCTAAATATAAATTTAGTACTATTTGGCTGTATTATTTATAAATATATATGTTGGTCAAAGTAGGTCTTTATTTTAAAACGGTTAATAAAACGATAAAAAGTATTCCCTTATTTGTGTTTGTTATATTTTGAAAACAAAATCAAGCCACACTGAAGTTTAAATCGAACGTTGTAAATCGTTCCTTGGCTACACACAGTTGTTTATTGCTTTTGCAAATTAGGATGTCCGCCAAATGTTGGCAACTAACAACTGTCGAAACGTAATTGGATTTTGCCAGTGACATTAATACATCAAGTAATGAAACGCTTTCCAATGTATTGTATCCCCCAGAAGACCTTCATTTGCATTCAGTAAATTAGACTAAAAGGAGATTCCTGCTTTATTTTCAGTTACTGTATATGCAAATGTTCTCAGGTTTATAATCTGTTCAGACAATGAGAATCAAATCATTGACAATATCAAGATAAATCAATTTACATTTTTCATAACTTCAGCTAAAATTTTTACTTTTGTATTTATCAAAAGAAAACAAATAAATAATATTTTCTCATTAGTTATTTGTATCATACCGTTCTCAAAAATGTTATGTCAACGATTTATTTAATCAATATAGCACACCAAACCAAAACCTTATATTCATTTGACGGGATCTCAAGATACATAATTAAATCAAATGTAACAAAAGAAATTGCATACACAAGTTATAAATACTATAGTTAAATTATTACAATTATGTAACATTACAAATGTTCTTATATTGGTAACTTAAAGAATCAAATTAAACAACATGCCTTTTTAAAAGTAAGTTATGGTTACTTTGATAAGTGTTTTGGGCTTTTGTCTTTTCTTTTAAACACCTGTATTTAGAAATTTATTAATAATATACTTTTAAACTGTGATATATAGAGACAAAACTATTATAATCATGGTTAAATTTTAAAAACCTCTGAACCGAAAGAATTGTGACCCTTGTGAAGTGGCATATTTTAATTACTTACTAATAATAAAGTTTGACTATGAACGATATATTTTCATATACATTTCCAAGTGTTTGTTTACGTTGCGCCTTTTAGCTTTCCTTACATATACGTAGCGTTGTGTGAATAATATGTTTATTTGTAAATGAATAAACCTGATAATTAATTATAAGGAAATTAGCAACTGTTTTTAAACAACTTGCCATCACGCCTATCTAAAAACGCACTATTTGTTCTAGCAGTTACAAATAATTTAGTTTTATAAAAAATTATGAAGTGGTGGTAACATTTTCTAGACTATTTTTTTAATCTAACTTTATTAATTAGATAGATTATTATACTACCATTTAAAAACATTTATTAATTATATTCAAACATAGCATATGTGCATTATTGATTCATTGCTAACAGTCTGACATTGGCTCAAGCTTGTGATTCAATCGGATAGAGGATAGAACATTGAAGTGAAGGGACAATAATGCCCATGTATTATATTTTTCTTATTATTGCATTCGATTTTGTTTAAATCAATGTAATATCCTTACCAAATTCATCTAAACTTTTTAAAGAATGTTAATGAAGCTCCTAAATATTTCAATATACCGTGTCAATACTTTACACACTTATAAATATATAAATTTTTTTTCTGTTAAATGTATGAATAATATCTGGCATTAAAAGGTAGTAGTGCTTTTCAAATACAGTTTGTTTTTAATATACGATTATAATTCGAGTCTAATAATGCATTACGTAATTTTAAATAATTCATAAAAGCAAATCTCTTAAAAAAAACCTTTAACAAATCATAAAGTGGAAGAATAGTCATATCTGTTCTAATCCACGAATACTTGTAAGCAATAATTCAGAATGTTTGTGAAAATAGAAACTTTAATTAAAATGTACTATATATTCTTTCAAAGTAATATTAGGGGATTGAATGTAGATTTTGACTTGGAAAAAGTGCGTACTAGGAGAAGTTTTTATAAACCTTTTTAGAATCGTATTATAAACAACATATCAAAAGGTTTTCCACCAAAAGTGGTTGGAAATTTGTTTATAAAATCCGAGCACGCTGAGCACTAAATTTGTTATACATTTTTAACTAATTGATCAATTTGAATGAGATTAACTGCAAATGAAATGGCAATGCGTCAGCTATTGTAAATTCACATTTTCAAGTAAAAACAGTCTGTAAATAATTACAATACGTATATAAAGTGGAACTTCAAAAAAAAATTTAGTAAAAATAGTGAAAAGGCTCTCATTACCGTAATTTTGCTGATACGTGTTTGAAATGTTCACGATCAGAATTAAAATCGTGTGTGAACTGTGTGTGTTTTATATTTTAACGTGTTTCGTGTGCAGTGTTTGAAAATGCAATTAATCGTGAAACAGCTGTAGCACGTTTCTTAAACTAAGAATTGGTTAACGATGACGGTAAGAAACACAAATATATTAATTTGAATTAATTACGTTATCCGTAGCTAAATTTGAAAAAAGCTTTCATTTATTATTATTATTGGTTTTATACAATTAAGTAAAAAATTTATGACATATTAAATTACTGTTTCTTACGTACTACTTATTACAGGTAATTTAGTTAGTAATAAATAAATATTTCGGCCAAAACAACTCATATTTTTATAGCGATTGTGTAAAAGAAATACAAATTTAGTATAACTTTTTCTATATAGTATTTGATTACCTGTAACAGGATTTTTAAAATTGTTTATTCATAAAGTATTTACAGATTCCTCACGCCGGCAATGTACCCCGAGAGGGGAAGTAAGGCCTGGTCCCACGCTGTTTTTGTGTCCAACGTCACCAGTACAACCTCAATATAAAAAAATAGACCTCTGTTCTTCACTGTACACCCTAGTTTGTCGCTGTAATGTAACGGTAAATAAAAGTGATAAACACATTTTTCTTAGTGAATAGGACGTGTAAAAATTAGTTGTTTTATTTATAAATATATACAAGTGACACAAAAAACCTTATCGTGCTATAATACAGGATCGGATTCTATGCATTATAATAAATTAAAATATTCAGAAACATTTTACGAATTCGGGTTAGTTTATTTTAGTTTTTTGTTAGTTATTTTTACAACAGTTAAAATAGCAACAACAGTAACAGCGCCCATCTGTAGTAGGCCTAATGTATTTTTATCAGCTATTTTTTATTTATTGGAAACGGTTGCCAAATGATGTAGTTACAATTACTTACAACATTGTTATTCATAATAATAAAAATCAATGTCCGAATTCAAAAAAAAAAAGTTACTGAACATTTTAAAATTTATTTAAATGTATTGAATTCGATACTTCATAGAGCATTAAGGTTTTTGTGACATTTTGTATATGGGTAGTATAATATTATGTCAATTTTGTGTAGGCCTAAATCGTTATAAAGTTTTAATTGTAAAACATTTACTAAATGAGTAGTAAACAAAAACATTTAATATTTGATATTTAAAAATATTGAAGGTCCAAGTTGGCAAGTTTACTTGAACCTTTCAAAAATCTAGGCATGAAGTCCAATTTACAAAAAAATGGTTGGATTTATGAAAAATCGCAAGAACTAAGAATAATAAAATTACTTAGCCTATATAATCTGATTAACAAATACAAAATAGGGGTTTTCGTTGGAAATTTTAAAGTTGGCCACCAAATTGAAAAATGTTTGATGTTATCACAATTTGAAAACCACCAAATTATGCAAATAAACAAGCTTTTAAATGAGAGGTCATACATTTGTCTACCTTTGATAGAAGTTGAGAAATCCAGCCGTTCCGTTTTTTCGACACCCTGTATAGGCCTATTTTTAAAGTTGACATGTTTTGACTGTTTACACAATACATTTATTCTTTAGAAATATTATTCACTCTTATTGATAGTTACCTATAGTAAACAAATATAAAACTTACAAAATAATTGATAGTTTATTCAAACTCGTCAATTTATTACAGCTGATCACCACTCTCAGAGCCGGTGTCACTATTATCTTCCCTTTCACTACTATCCGCACCAAGTTCAATTATGAATTGTTCCACGGAATTTTCTATTAAAGGCTGTTGTTTTAAGGAGTCTTGTTCAATTCTTTGTACATGTTGATGGCGATTTTTCCTCCAATATTCAGGTGTATACTCTTCAAATATTTTGGTTGTTAATGATATTACATCGTCAAATTTAAAGGTAGTATTGTTTTCAGCAATCCAGTTCTTGACATCGGTCCACACAAGCTCTGTGGGGTTGAATTCTGGATGGTAGGGCGGCAATCTCAAAACGACATTCACTATTTTCCACTAAAGAATCAATGACATATTCTTTACGGTTTGGTTTGTGCAACCATATCAATTCCATCAGTTGCACTTTTATCATATTTTTAGAAAATTGTATATTGTGCCGTGAAAACCAGTGTTCATATCTGATTCCCTAGAATTACTAGTGGGACACTTGTTAATCTGCCCATTGTGGTAGGGTGCATTGTCGATAACTAGAACACTTTTCTCAGGCATGTTTGAAAGAAACTTCTCTTGAAGCCATTTCTTATAATTTTGAAAATTCATGTAGACTTTGTCGATTTCCACATTGTCAAACAGTTTTCTAAGAGGCCCATTTCCCCTCCCGCATGAATGATTATTAGCCTACCGCCCTTTGATATCGGAGTACACAAACCTTCTTTCGAACTGCTAGACCATGATTTTGGCGTGATATGTGTCGCGTTTATGAATGTTTCATCCATAAATACTAGTGGCCGTCCTTCAGATCTGAATTTTTGTATTTTATTTTAATAGTTCCACCTTTTTAAAGCAATGTGTTGCTGTTCTACAAGAATGTGCCTATTGTTCCTAGTTTTTTTCCACCTATAACCTAAGTCTTTGACTATTTTCCTTAGACTTGTATAAAGCCTTTAAAGCATAAATCTTTCACTAACTTCGGAATTGTTGGGACGCCTTTTTCAACAAGATGAAAATTATTTATAGTTCTTCCAATCAACCCCCTTTCAAAATCATCAGTGCCTGTTACAGGTTTATCGCTCTTTCTACATTTGTTAGGAGTTTCAAACAAATGATCTCCCCTCATTCGTTTTGCCTCGCGATATATATTTATTAGTGTACGCTGTGATACTCCCGTTGCTGCAGACACTCTTTCCCGCACTTTTTTGATGTCTATCACACAGTTTCCGTGTTCAGCTTCTCTCTTCATAAATTGCTAACATTATAAATAATGACGCGACTTTGACTCTTCAAAACTTTACGTTTACTCATCATCACACTTAGCACTACACCTACCAAGTTAACACTTTATACTGGAAATATGTGAACCAAGGGTTGAAAAATCTTTTGGGCATGTGTTAAAAATTATGAGGAGAATGTGTTTTTGGAATCGAAAAATAAAGAGTGCAGGAAGGCAGGAAGTATTTCCTTAAATACCCTTCCCGTTACATCATCCTATTTACTTTTCCCACACAAATTTCGTATGTGTATTAACTAACTTTCACCAACCTGACGACTAACAATACAATGTTAAAATAATACAAAACCTAAAACTAACTTAAACCTAACTAAACTTTAAATAATACAGTATGATTAAAACAAGATAGTATTATGGTGTCATTGGATCTACGGAACAGCCAGGATCGCACCAAATCAATGTTAAACAAGCACAAAATGTATTCATTACAGGAATTACCTTCCTCCTGACTAAACAAAAGGTCGTACAGAAAATTTTTGTAAATAAAAAAGTTAATTTCACTAATTATCAACAACTTTCTCGCAAAAAGTTTTCTTTTTGCCTGAAATTACAAAAATTTCTCGCTTTGAACATTTTTGTATTCATCACTTTTATTTTATAAAAAACTTAGTAAAATTTTGCATCACAGTTATAATATTATATAATTTTGTATGAAACAAAACCTTACTTATTTATAGATATTTGTCTTAGGTTTCTCTAAAATGTGAAATACTTTTTTATGAAAAGGTGGTAAGCAAGTACGTAAAGTTATAAGAATGTGAGCGCTGTCTATTTCCTCAGTTAAATGTTATTTGTGGACCTATTTTTTTATGGAATTGGTTGTACCGCCAAGGCAGGTTTAAGGAGAAATAGACTGTAGAAGGGATGACTCGCCCATTAGGCCAAGTGCACTCCTAGTTTGCTCCAACTATACTTTCAAAGTATATTAGGATTAAAAAACCCTTACAGTATATTATGTTATCTTGAAAATAACATATCCTGAAGTCATAAACATTGTTTTCGATATTCTTAAAAAAAAAAAAACTCTTCCAAATGATTTCAACAGGCAGAAGCATATAATATTTACTATTTTTTGTACCAAACCTTTTCGCCCAGAATGATTAACCAAGAAAGGAGCAGGCCTGATACCAAAGCTGGCAGTCTCCTTTTAATGTTAGTTTAGTCAGTCTAATCGAATATTGATTCGCCTTTGCTTTCAACTTTTGCATTGTTTTCTTTGCGGCACGTCCGTAGGTGTCTAGTAAGGGCATAACTATTTTATTTGG
>JAGFPH010021897.1:0-13002 GCA_018207615.1 Philaenus spumarius | reverse complement strand
GAACTTGCATTGAAGCAGTATGGTGGGTGGCGGTGACCTTGTTTCTGGCGCATGCGCAGTAAAGTTAGAGTTTTGGTTAGGGCAGAGGCACTTGATCAGGGTAGGGTCCCAGCTATTATTATTATTACCCCCGTAACGGTGGTATGGTTTCTTTCGTATGAGTGAATTCTAACGCATGCGCAGTAGGGCTAGAGTTTTGATTAGGACAGGGGAACTTGGAACGGGGTAGTTTGTGGGTACTGTGGCCTGGGTTCTGACGTTTGACCACACTTTTTGCGTGAATAACAGGACTTTTTATATATAATAGACGAGCAATCCTGAATGAAGTTGTTCGAAAAAGTAATAGGAAAATGGTATAACCCCTGATTTCATGTATGGGGACCGAGGACTACCACCATACTATATAACCAATATGGGGTTGCAGAGCTAAATACAAAAATACAAGCACAAAAAAATACCCTTATGTTTAAAAGAATCCTCGCCATCTTTTGAAAAAGTTAACAAAATATTAAGAAAATAATTGTGGATTCGCTGTATAGAAATTTGTACGTAATTCCTAAATTAAGAAATCGAATACAGTTGCATGTGGCACTACCTAGACCGTATATTTCTTTACAGTATGGGATAAAAAGGTTAAATAGGGCCCCTTAAATCATTTATGTCGGACCTAAATGTTGTCCGTCATCTTTATTAGCGAATTTCCGTAGGAAAAATGAGCTATTGCAGTGGCCCTCATGGTAAGACCCCAGGTCGGGAGCAGCAAATGAGCACCGATCATGGTCCCCAGAACACGTTTTGGGGTGTCATTAGAAATCATATATATATATGTGTGTGTGTGTGTGTGTGTGTGTGTGTGTGTGTCTGTCTGTTCGCACTCTAGCGGCCGCATTTTAAGTCCGATTTGGTCCAAATTTGGTACACATGTCGGTTGTCTACGTCACTCGGACGAGTTCGTTGACAAAAAAAATTCAACAATCGGAAGCACGTTTTTTGACCGGAAGTGACTATTTTTGGGATTTTTCCTACGAGAATGTATTTGTTTTTGAGTTTTTCTACAAATATAAATGTTGGATGTTATTCTGCAGATTTTGTTTTTTTACGCGACATTACGGCTCGCTTGGTTCCCCAAAATCGATCAAAACGTAAAATACCATGAAAGTACCCGGTTCAAAGCCATGTAGTGGATTCTAGCGTAGGGTTGGCGTGCAAAGCACGCAATGCATTGTGTATTGAAGATACTCCCGATACGGGGGTTGACGTGCGAAGCACGCAATGCTTTGTGTTTTGAATATACTGCCAATACTGTGCATTGAAAATACTCCCAATATGCGGAATGGCGTGCGAAGCACGCATTGCATTGTGTATTTGAGTTACTACCAATACGGTGTTCGGCGTGCGAAGCACGCAATGCTTTGTGTTTTGAATATACTGCCAATAGTGTGTATTGAAGATACTCCCAATATGGCGTGGACTTTACCGTGGGGTTGGCATTGTGTATTGTAGATACTCGCAATACGGGGGTTGGCGATCGAATCACGCAATGGTTTGTGTGGTGAAGATACTCCCAATACGGGGGTTGGCGTGCGAAGCACGCCTTGTTTTGTGTGTTGAAGTTACTCCCAATATGCGGAATGGCGTGCGAACCATTTTGCAGCTATTCAGCACCGTCGTGAATAGACATATTTCCCAAATTGTTGGTTGAAACCCTAAAACATAGGCCTATAAACTTAATTTTGGAAATTTGCTCAACTCACGTCAGCGGTTTAGCTGCGTGGTCGAATTATTTTGCTTTTAAATAACCACCATACCAAAAATTACTTAAGACGAGTATGTTGAGGTTTCGTCAATCTTTAGATAGCTCGTACTAACTTGGTTGTTCTCGAGACATTCCAATAATTTGGTTTTGTTTCTTTTCGGCAACAGAATGTGTTTCTTTAATATGTCTACTTTCTCCATCGATTTCCAGTTGAGGCTATCAGTCACTGACCATCATGGCGAGGGTTCGCGTGCAGGCGCTTGGGTGGGGCCTGACGAGGCCGCCAGAGGAAGGAAGTGTCCGTTAGCTGGGATTCATCTTATGTAAAGAAAATCGCGGACAAGATGTATCGCCGTTCATTTGTCTAACGCTTTGTGTTAACGTTAATTGCTTCGCGTTATTAATTGAATAATAATTCGACCACGCAGCTGAACCGCTGACGTGAGTTGAGCGAATTTCCAACACTAAGTTTATAGGCCTATGTTTTAGGGTTTCAACCAACGATTTGGGAAACGGGTCTATTCACGACGGTGCTGAATAGCTGCAAAATGGTTCGCACGCAATTCCGCAAATTGGGAGTATCTTCAATACACAATGCATTGCGTGCTTCGCACGCCAACCCCGGTATTGGGAGTATCTTCAATACACAATTCATTGCGTGCTTCGCACGCCAACCCCGCGGCACAATCCAAAAAATGGCTTTGAACCGGGTACATCTATGGTGATCAATTTTGGGGGAACCAAGCGAGCTATAAGATCGCGTAAAAAAACAAAATGTACAGAATAACGTAATAAATTTATATTTGTAGAAAAAACTCAAAAACAAATTCATTCTCGTATAAAAAATCTAAAAAAATAGTTACTTTTGGTCAGAAAAACGTGCTTCCGATTGTTGGATTTTTTTGGCTGACGGACTCCTCCGAGCGACGTAGACAACCGGCGTGTGTACCAAATTTGAACCAAATCGGACTTGAAATGCGTCAGCTGGAGTGTGAACACATATGTACATGATTTTTAACGTCACCCCAAAACGTGTTCTGGGGACCATGATCGGTGCTCATTTGCTACTCCCGACCTTGGGTTTTACCATAAGGGTCACTGCAATAGCTCATTTTTACTTTCTCCACCCTATACGTAGTATATGGAGAAAGTATTGTTTTCGTAAAAATGTTCGAATTTGAATTTTCAGTTGAATTATCTGTTTTGGAGCTCCCAGAACCCCAAAAAATTGTTTAGTGCAATTATCTGTGTTGGTGCTCCTTGAACCCAAAAATATTTTTAATGGAATTTTTTGTTTTGGTGCTCCCTGAACCCAAAAAAGTGTTTTTAGAATGGTGTCTGTCTGTCAGTCTGTCTGTATGTATACACGACCAGAGAGGACACTATTAGTCCGATTTTCATGAAATTTGATATGTAGGTACTAAATCCTAATATCTCCAGGCGTTTTTTTCATTTTTTGGAATTTCTAATTTTTAAGGGTAATTTACCCCTAAAAACCCATAAAAAACGACAAAAATGCAAATTTCTCAAAAACGGCTCTAACGATTTTGATCAAATTTTCAGTATTTATAGTGCTTAAGATGCCAAACAAAATGACACCACCCGCTTTTATCAAAACTTCGGCGTTTTATAATTATGGGGAAATGTTTAAAAATAAACAAGTTTGTGTTGTCAATCTAGCATCGCGGCGGCGGCCGCACGGGGTAGCACCACGGTAGCGAGCACGGCCAGTAATTCAAAAGTCGCGCGATCGAATCCCGCCTAGGACAATAATTTTTTTATACGATTGACGTAGGTAGAATATTATTTTTTTTGTTTTGTTCTAAAAAGTAGTAAAAAATAAAATGATTAAAAACAATATTATTTTGATTACAGTAAGTTGGGAGAAAGTTTGTGTCGGTTAACTGATTCCAAAATTAAGTTTATATGTTTCAGGGTTTCAACCGACTATTTGGGAAATTGGTCTGTTTACAATGGTGATGAATAGCTACGAAATGCTTCGCACGCCATATCGGGAGTATCTTCAGTATACAATGCATCGCGTGCTTCACACGCCAACCCCACGGTAAAATCCACCACGCGGTTTCGAACCTGGTACTTTTGTTGGTATTCCACGTTTTGATCGATTTTGGGGGAACCGAGCGAGCTATAAGGTCGCGTAAAAAACCAAACGTGCAGAATAACAACCTACATTTATATTATTAGAAAAAACTGGAAAACAAATTTATTCTCGGAGAAAAATTCTCAAAATAAAATAGTTATTTCCGGTCAAAAAACGTGCTTCCGTTTGTTGTTGTTGTTTTTTGGCTAACGAACTCGTCCGAGCGGCTCAGAAAACCAACGTGTCTACCAAATTTGGAAAAAAATCGGACGTAAAATACGGCCTTTAGAGGGCAATCACATATATACATATAACATTTTTAATGACACTCCAAAACGTGTTCTGGGGATCATGATCGGTGCTCATTTTTGTATTTTGGTAGTTGTTTAGCCAATAACTCGATTATCTTTTAAAGGAATAGAAATAGTTAAAAACCCGTTATGTTTGTCGTTAAAAAAGGTTCTTTTTTTTTTGTAAACTTAGCGGTTTTCCAGATATTTTACTTTAACAAATTTAAACGGCCGCCATTTTGATAATACATGAAAAAAGTTTTGTACACGGGTAAACGATGTCCGTACGGAATATGTATTCACAATTTACGTCCAGTATATTTCTACATCCGAAGATGTTAAGTATTTTGTAAAAAAAAATGGCGGATAACTGGAAAACGAAGCATTTTCGAGCCTACTTTTTGTTTGTTTAAAACTTTTTCTTCATTTTAAACAGTAGAACAACGTCCTGGAATTTTCTCCGTTTGTTCATGAATCACCCTGTACGTATTTAATTTATTGTTTTATGAATGTACTTTTTTTACAAACAAATATTGAAAATAATGAACAATCAATTGTTGAATACATTTGTACCTTTTGGTATTTTCCGCTTGCTCAACTACCTACAGCCTGCTATTTAACTAAGCCTATCAGCCGTGCCAGCTGACTGGTTCCCGCGCTTCACATGTGCAAGCACAGTCCCGCCAAATAATACGTTACTATTCATTCAACCTTTATTACGAATCGATTCTGTTTTTTCGATGTTTACTATTCGTATGGGAAGTATGTCAAAGTTGGAAAAATGATTGTGTGCGGTTTAATAAAGAAATAATTTACAATATTTATCTAAGAAACCGCTTATTTTTTTTAGATATTCACCATTTTGGTGATTTTACAAAATAATGTATATTTCCAGAACGGTTTAACAATATACTGGTGGGGTTTATTGTTGATAGAAGTTCGTATGTCTTTAAAGGGATAGTTATTGTACAACGATGCGCATGCGTTGTACATTTTGTTCACTTTCGGTTGATACAACCATGCAAATGCTTTGTTACTGCGCATGTTTGTCGACTCCTACTAGTAAAACGTCCAGTACCTGGGAATTCCAGAGGGCTTAGCTTTACTTTTTTGATACTAATTACTATGTTCTATAACTTAGATTGAGTGACCTACTGGATGAAACCCTTGTAAAAAATAACATATGTATCATCTTTAACATGTCAATGTTTTTAAATAGGAAAAGTTAAAACTTTGATTGGCCATTGTGTTGGATAGTGTCAACATACAGACCTCCGGTTTGCGCTAATCTTCTTCTTTTATCAAGACCTTTAAAATGATGTGTCACTCAATAGGGGTTCGCATTTTAAATTTTCGACTTACCCCCAAAATACCCCATTTTTTGGGGAAGGGTTGAAATTTACGATACTTAAAAAAACATGTTAACAATCCCCAAAACAAATCTGTCTATTTCCATTAATACAAAAAATAATAGGGTCTTATTGGGACACCTAGTATAATTTTTGTGACACCCCAAAACGTGTTCTGGGGACCGTGATCGGTGTTCATTTACTAATCCCGACCATACTGCAATAATATGGAAACTCGCTGAAAAGAAAGCAGTCATTGGACCATGGGCGGATCCAGCCGGTTTTCAAGGAGGGGGCTTTCTCCTATCTGGGGTAAAGAGATTAATTTTGTTGGAATTCAGTGCTTGAAAACGTCTTTTAAGACTATTTCACGAGCACCCATTTTGAATAGAAATTAAGGATTGTACGCTTTTCCCCAAAATGGAATTTCGTTGTAACAAATTGTAGAGCATAAATCATAAAATTTAACTGTGTACCCTTGATTGAAAATTTTAAATAGCCTTATTAGAACAACTAAACAAAAATCTGACAAACCTAAAGTATACAGTTCCAGCCAGACGGGAAAAGGTAGCGGCTTAACGCGCCTAGGGCGTTGAAAATGTACATATGTCACGGAAATACCCGAATAGTCTCTTAACACTAAACCAGGTTTCCTTGTATCAAACAAAAATATAGAAATTGCACTTCAAATAGATATAAAAATCATTATACTAATATATCGTTTTGTAATAGATACATCGATTGCAAAATGTGCTTTCTCGTTGGTTAAAAACTGTCCAATTGCAGGGGTTCACTGAAAACTTCATATTTAATAAACGGTACCAGGAACTGGCACGTGCCTTCTCACAAACATATTTAAATTATTAAACAGATTCACGGTGACTTGTAGGGTGGGGTAGGAGAGGTGATTTTGTATTAAGGGTCTGCTCCAGTAAACGAGAAAGCAACAGGAAACGCTCTTCCGGTATCACTGTATCCCTATCTATAACCAGTGCAATTTCTTGAATCTGAACGCTTTGACATTGCCTCATTTCATACCATTTTATAAGTCTATCTTTTGTAATTGAGTGTTGAAAAAAAACTGAATATTCTTTATAAAATTTTGGATCCTACTTGCAAATTATTTTTCATTATTAATTTTTTATTGTGTTAGGAAAAAAATTCAAACATTGTACTTACAAAATGTCAGTTACTTGACAAATGAAAGAAATTTTTAAAAATGTAAATTGCAAGAAGGATGCGTATTGTGACTGTGCTTAAAATGAGACCTTGCAAACAATTTTATGATAAAAAGTAAACGAAATAAATGGTATGAAATTTAACATTGCTCTTATGGGATAAAAATCCATTTTATTTTTACTGGAGCAGACCCTTAAAGTTGTTTTCCCATAAAAATCCATATAATAACGGAAAAACCAACTTTTCTCAAAAACGGCTCGAACGATTTTGATTAAAATTTTACAGTTTATAGTACTTTAGGTCCCTAATAAACTATAAAATTTTAATCAAAATCGTTAGAGCCGTTTTTTAGAAAAATTGATTTTTCCGTTATTTTAAGGGTTTTTATGGGAAAATTACCCTTAAAAATAAAAAATTCACAAAAATGAAAAAAACGCCTGGAGATACCGTGGATTAGTACCTCCACACCAAATTTCATCAAAATCGGACGACTGGTTTAGGCTCTAGGTCTGATAACATCCACACAGACACACAGACACTCATACAGACCCACACACAGACATCACTCCGAAAACCACCTAAAAAGGTTCAGGGGGACCCAAAACGGATATTTCCACCAAAAACTCAAACTCGAAAATTTTGACGAATACAATACTTTCTCCACATACTATGGTATAGGGGGAGAAAGTAAAAAACTATAAACGTGACGAATGATTGGAAGATCGTTTTTTTTTTTTTTTGTTTTTAAAGTTTTTGAGACTCGGTCTTTCGACATTGGAAGATCGTGGTAGAAAGTTCAAAACTTGACGAACCCATAGGTGTCCTTATCTTCTTCTCAATACAAGTCTGTTTAACGGTTATGTGCCAGTACCTTTCGTAGCCGCCATGTATTTTATATGGGAGAACATGACACCACTTAGGTACCATTATTTCATAAAGTAATTCATGGAATTGACTGAATTTATATGCTTAAAGTGATGTATTTTTAGCATTATATTTTTTATAATTACAAAGAAGTAAAATAATACAAATTTTTATTAATTTTTTTCACAGATTTTTTAATTTAATTTTTTTTAATTATTAAGGTTAAAGATAACAGATTTTAATAAAAGTAGTACACTTTATTTAGCAAGATATAAGAAGTAGATGTGCCAAATTTTAAGTTTGTAGGTCTATAGGTTTTTATAAAAATGGTACCTAAATATGAAAAAAAGTTGGCTTTCGGTAAATCGAATTTAAAAGTGTATTGGCACTTATCATTCCTCTAAAAGCTAACAGGGCAGTATTCTTCACATTCACTCTCTTCTCTTTTCCTTTTTAACAATCGTATCTTATCTTCTAAAGCGAGAGATAATTGTTTGTCTGCTAAATGGATCTGGAATCTCCGTCTAAGGATTTTTGATTTTTTGATTGTATATTAGGCTTTTGGCCACGAGAAATCGATTGAAAATGGTCACCAGTCTGGGAAAATTCGTTTTCTACGTCTTTTTATTAAATTAAAAAGTGAAATTTGTCCATTTTAAACAATACAAAGCACAGCTGATGCAAATGTTTTCAATGCCATTACAATAATCATCTGCTTTCTTTTAAACTGTATATTTTATTAGAGGTAAGCCTAATGTTGTACCTAATTATAGTTACCATGGCAACGAATACATAATAAACATACCATTTATTTAGTTGTTTAATGTTATAGGCCTAACCTAAACGATGTTCACGGAAATTTGCAATAATAGTAGTTATTGACGTGAGCGAACTAGGCCCTAGGAATAAATCGATATTGAAATAATACTTTAATTTAGGCCTGACTTATTTCTGAGGCATAGCGTTGAGATTGTGGTTAATCGTTTAAACTGTATTTTTATTACAGGTAAGCCTAATGTTGTATATACCCTTTATTTAGTTGTTTAATGTTATAGGCCTAACCTCAAAACTCAATAATCCAATATTTATTATTGAAATCATAGCCCTGCTTATAATCGAGCTTTAGCTCGGTCTCCAGGTACTTCTTTTTAAAGAATAAGTGACTTGTATATATAATAGAATTTGTATGTAAGAAGGTCAATTATAAATAACAATTACAACACTTGCTGCATGAATTCAGCGATGAAGTGCACACAAACTTTGTTTTATTTTTTTACATACATAAATGTATGCATTCATATGCAGTGTTGTATATTTTCTTAAACAGAAATAAAAGGTGATTTTTTCGAACTATTTTTAAAAAAATCAATATTTTCACCACAAAGGGTACTGGCACCCCTTAAAAAGTGACGAGTTTGAGTCATTTGCTTGTGCTTTCTCGCGCGGCATCAGTTGATTTAGACTACAATATTACAACGATCATTACAATGTTAATATAAGTTTTGGAAGAAATTTGTAAATACAAAAATTAACGTTTAAAACATTTCCTTTCCAATGGTTTTTGTTTTATTGAGATTGATTAGTGGGTGAAATATTAGATACAAGTTATGTTGCCTGAGACTACTCAATAAACAAAATAAAAATATAATAACCAAATGGGGCTGCAGCCACCACAGCCGTCCTCCCCTTGGACTGCCCACGAAGTGAAAACTGTCATGAATATAAATCATAAGTATGAATATAAACCTCAGTCAATCATGTTTATATTATTTTTCAGATTTTAATTTTAAATGGAACAAAATAAAAATAACGATCAAATTTCGGATTAAACCGATATAACCAACGATTCGTATTCATACCAGTTTTCACTTCTACACTGAACCAACACAAGTTCCATTGATGCTTTTACATGTATTACCATAGCAAGAAAGTTAGCAAATTTATACATTAACAAAAATGAGAAAGCACTATGTCCATTTTACAGGTATCACCAAGTGCACTAATTTAACACAACTTACAAAATTAGGAAGCGCAATGTCCATTTCATCAGTAACGTGACGTGACTAAACCCATACAGCTGTTGAGTTTATGCTTTTGAATTTACCACTGCCTATTTTATTTCGTCGATTTATTCTACTTTTACGATCAGCTGTTACACTAAGCTTCTGGTTTATATTGGTGCGTGTGTGAAACAATGGAAGCAATCATCGACGTAAGCGTATAGCGAGTTCGTATATTCTGTTTTCACTTCAAAAAGATTTATACGTTCCCGTGATTTTAAATTTGTACAGCACTTACATATACTACCATAGGACTTGTAATAACCCAAATATACCTTGGATGTACTAAATCCGTTCTAGTTCGATATTATTTGATTGGCAACGGAAAAAATCGGAGCAACTTGTAACATGCTATTAAACTGTGATATTTGATTTCTGTCAGGTCCGTCGTAAGGTTGCGTGATGCGATCGTCACAGTCGAAGCTGAAACCGTAAAAGTATCAGGGGATACTGGGAATTTAGCAGCTCAGTTGGTACGATAGCTTTCAATGTTATGCTGTTGGATATTTTGTTTTATAATACATGTAGAAGGTAATATTTGTAGCCATTTTCATTCCAAATCGAATGACACTTTAATTGCAAAAGTTGGTTAATAAATATCAAAATGGTGGCCATTTAACAATTTCAAAGAAAAACTACATTAAAACTAGGCACTAGAAAAACTCAAAATTGTTCAATTTCAATTTACGTTTTATTACAAAAATTGAAAGACACCTTAATTGTTAACATTGGTTTACAACTATAATGATTAATGATTTAACTAAGTAAAGTTTAACAGCAATTTAAAAAAGGGCTTCAACAGAAATGAAAAGTGTTTCAAATTTAGTGTCCAGTAAAATTTTGTTTTAGTAGCTGGTTTTCATGGAATTTCACTTTAAAAATTTTAAATGGCCGTCATTTTGAAATTTGATGAGTCTGATCAAAGATATTTTTGGAAAATGTTTATAGTTATAGAGTTAAATTGTATACCAAGTTTCATAAGAATATCTAATAGGGCTTTTGAGTTATTAGTTATTTAAAATAAAATACAAAATGGCGGATTACGGCTAAACTAAACCGAAATCAAAAAAATGTTATACTACATTTTCGACTTATTTTTGCACGTAGAATCTGAATCTGCATAGCCCGCTACAAAATCAACTAAAAAAATTTGTTATATTTACAAAAAGTTATGGTTTTAGGCTAATTTTGGTTGCTGTAGACAATTACCAAGAAATTATCTTTTTTAGTTTTTTGTCGATAACTCGGTTATTCTTTGACCTACTGAAAATACAAAAAAAGCATTTTGTCTGTTGTTAAAAAAGGAAAATATTTTGTCTCTTGTACATTTTTTGTAAAGTTTCATGTAACAGTTTTCAAGATATTCCACGTTCAAAATTTGTAACGGCCGCCATTTTGAAAATTATAAAAATAAATTCTTTGTGTTTGGCACACTTGGTAATCGTAACATATAAAATGCTTATTCCAAATTTGAACTCGATATCTTATCTATTTCCAGAGTTACAGTGAGTTTTCTTTAAAAAAACAAAATGGCGGATTACGGCTAAACTAAGCCGAAATGGAAAAATTGTTATACTACATTTTCAACTTATTTTTGCATGTAGAATCTGAATCTGCATAGCCCGCTACGCTTTACTGAACCACCCTGTATTTTGGGGTTATGTTTCGGTTTATTCTAATACTTTTATTATTTATTAACTATTAGGCTGTTACAAAATTACAGTTACAAGACCATGATTCATATAATAACGGGTTTTAAGATTTCAAAAACTAATCTTAAATAAACTTGTAAATATATTTTTAGAATAAAGTAAACATTATCAAAGTCTCTTTAATGTTTTACAAAAAGCAAACCCCAATATTAAAGACTGCAAAACATTATTTGTTATTTGTTCTAAAGTTTTTTTTTTTTACCTTACATCGCAGTTTTTATAGGCATTCGTGTGAATGTTCCACAAACAATATTCTTTTTTTATAATGTAAAGTTAAAGTTTTCATAGCTTCAACACTCCATGTCAATGTTGCCATGTTGTAAATATAAAAGTAAAGGAACAGAAAGAAGTTCCTTAAAGTATGTAGATTAACATAAAAAAAAAGTTTACCAGTGTATCGATTTCCCAAAGTCGAAAAAAAAATCGATTATCATTTTGTTTTCGATTATCCTTAATATTTCGAGCTGGGATGAAGATAGAGAAAAATAAAAAATACCACCGTGTAGGGGAGGTATTTTTCAACAAAAAAGGTCATATGTATTTATTTCGTCCGAGCAATGGTTTGTCTGGAAAAACTTAGATAATGCAGGTATGTATTTTGCAGCAGGGGAAATCGCTAAAAGGGAATATGTTATTCATATATGAAGATTTGGCTCATTCTAAATTGGCCGAATTTTAATATATCGAATTGAAACTTGACGTAGGAGTTAAAATATATATTTTAAATATTTATGCTGAGTCTCAGCTTGTTGTCTTGAAAAATACCCGATCTAGGAGTCGATTTATCTTGAGGTTAGGAGGTTACCTAAAAAATCCGTACTATAATATTTTAGTACTTAATTCTTATTCTTTTTTTGGAAATCATTGCCAAAGTTTACAACATGTCAAAAATTCGTCAAAGTTTGATGAACCAATTATTTCGTCAAAGAATCGTCAAATGTCATTGATGAAAATTTTTTGATCATATACGGTAAATTCGACGTTTATTTGATAGTGTAATATGTACCTTTGCTCGTCTCTAGACTACTGTATTCGGCGTTAGAAGTACTTCGTCGTACAACCCACATTAGAATTGCCAACCTTGTAAAACAAAATACTCTAAATCGGGCCGACGCAAATGGGACACTGTTGTTTATAGTTAGCGTTCACGCCACTAACACCGTGTGGAGGTAGGGGTGTGGGGGGGATGAACTCTGGGCTAATTAAACTGTTAGGGGATTGTATATAGGCCAAGGGCAGATGGCGCTGCTCCCGGAAAATACTTTATGTGGAAAAGTCGTGACTCTTTAACGTCAAATTGTGGTTTAGAAATTTAAAAAGGAGCTTCGTAAAAAACAGTATATTAAAATCACTGCTTAAGTGGCACATTTGAGCTTGACACTGAACACTATGAGAAGCGGCCGACGCACAGTGCATTGCACGCCAACCCCCGTATTGGAAGTATTTTCAATACACAATCCATTGCGTGCTTCGCACGCCAATCCCCGTATTGGGGGTATTTTCAATAAACCATGCATTGCGTGCTTTGCACGCCAACCTCCGCATTGAGAAAATTTTCAATACGTAGTGCATTGCGTGCTTCGCACGCCAACCTCCGCATTGGGAGAATTTTCAATACATAATGCATTGCGTGCTTCGCACGCTAACCTCCGTATTGAGAGAATTTTCAATACATAGTGCATTGCGTGCTT
>JAGFPH010021896.1:1851-13002 GCA_018207615.1 Philaenus spumarius | reverse complement strand
ATCAAACACATACCGGTAGGTACAGCGTTGAACAGAGCTATTGACGTATTACCATTTGAACTTAATTTACCGGGAGGTTATAGATATTGCGGTCCTAGAACCAAACTAAAAAAGAGATTAGCACGCGGTGACTCTGGAATTAATAAGTTGGACGAAGCTTGTAAGCTTCATGATATAGCATATTCTAAATATAGCGATTCTAAGAATAGATCGATTGCTGATAGAGTGTTAGCTGAGAAAGCGTGGCAAAGGGTGAAGTCAAGTGATTCTAGTATAGGTGAACGAGCAGCATCTTTAGCAGTAGCATCTGCAATGAAAGCAAAATCTGTAATAGGAGGTGGAATGAAACGTCGAAACGGATCACGTTTGAAAAGTAAAAGAAGATTAAAAAATCGACGTAAAAAAGGTGGGTCAAAAAGGAAAAAGGTAAATAATCATAAAAAAAGGTCGAGGACTTTATCTAAAACCATATCGAAATGTGTATTAAACAAATCGGGTAGAATCATTATACCCAACAAACCGTTAACCAACTATGATCTGTATCACTATGCGGATTGTTTGAAGATACCGCATTTTAGAGGAGTATTTTCAAAAGATGAACTTCCAAAAAAAATGTGGAAAAATGAAACGGGGATAGTAAATTTAGACGATTCTTACGGATCAGGCACACATTGGATATGTTATAAAAAACAGGGTGACACCGTATATTATTTTGATAGTTTAGGTAATTTACCACCTCCAAGAGAGTTAAAAAAATACTTTAGACAAACACGTGATGTATTATACAATTATAACAGAATGCAAGATGTCAATTCTACAATTTGTGGACATTTATGTTTGGATTTTTTAACGACTAAAATCAGTCTTCTTTAAGATGTCGTCTTTAACAGTTTCCATAAGTGGTACAACGTCTAACCTTCGCAGTTCCTTTTTTCCTCCATTACTCTTCAAAGAAGATAAGGAATGGGATGTAGCGTTATTAGACTTTACAACGTATAATTCAATTCCAAACATTATTGAAGGAGTAAATAATAAGATTTACTACAGCGAAAACACCGGTTTTGGATTGATAAGTTATAAAACTATTGAACTGGAAACAGGATCTTATGAGATAGAAGATATAAATAGCGTGTTACAAAACAATTTAGGCAAGCAAAATATAAACTTGAAAGCCAATAATAATCTATTGAAGAGTGAGATAACTAGCAAATTTTACATAGATTTTTCTAAACCTGCAAGTCTAGGAGCTTTACTAGGATTTTCAAAAAATCCTCAACCGTTAATACCGAATACAAAACATATCGGAGTGGATACAGTCAACATAATTAAGGTGAATGTTATTAACATAACTTGTAATATAGTACACGGAGCTTTTAAAGACGGTGTAGATGGTCATATAATACATTCATTTTATCCAACGGTTGCCCCTGGGTTTAAGATTGTTGAAAACCTCATAATCTAGTGTATTTGCCGTTAAATGTCAGTCGTATTTCGGATATCAATTTAAACATATTAGATCAAGATAACGAATTAATAGATTTTAGAGAGGAAACCATTACAGTTAGATTGCATATAAAACAAAGATAGTCTAATCTGTGAGATGGGATTATCTTTTAAATCGTGTTCAACGGAAGAAAACGTTAGTAGTTTTAAACCTGTTAAACAGTTAACAAGTGAAAACATTCTTTTCTTGAAAAAACTTGGATATAAAATTATTGACGATGGATATTCTAAACATCAAGAGTGGTCCAATTTTCGACGAAACAATATGGGAGAAGGAGTATCATTCGCACAACCCTTGCGCTTCATCGAGATTGGGGAATAACGATGAGATACGTATTCCTATACAACAGCAGGATGCTTACACGTTACCATGCGAAAGCTACTTATATATCGAAGGACAAGTTACAAAAAAAGATGGTTCCTCACCGTCTGTAGTGCCGTTTATAAATAATCCGATGCCATTTTTATTCGAGGAAATAAGATATGAAATTTCCGGTGTAACAGTAGATTCTACAAAAAGAGTTGGTGTTACGTCTGCGTTAAAAACTCTTATTTCATTACCGTTGAACGAGGTAAATAAACTTTATACTTCCGGGTGGGTGTTACCAGCAGCTGCGACTATAACACCGAACAGTAAAGGTTTCTTTGATTTTAGTGTACCTCTACGATCGCTTTTAGGGTTTGCAGAGGACTATCGAAGAATAATCATGAACGTTGAACAAGAGTTGTTCCTCCTACGTTCTTCAACCGATACAGATGCTATTATAGCACCTACCGGATCTACGGATGCTTCGCTCGAATGGAAATTAATTTTAAATAAAATAACATGGAGAGTACCTTATGTGCAACTTGCTGATGAGCGTAGATTAACACTTCTAAAACAATTAGATTCGGATCGCAATATTGTTTTACCTTTTAGGAATTGGGAGATGCATGAATATCCTATTCTACCTAAAACGCAAAGACAAACATGGAACATAAAAACTTCAACCACTCTTGAAAAACCTAGATACGTAATTTTTGCGTTACAAACAAGTAAAAGAAATGTATTAACAGCGGATGCAGGGACGTTTGATCATTGTAAACTAATAAATATTAAACTATATCTAAACTCACAATTTTTCCCTTATGATAATTTAAATATTTCGTTTAAAAACGATAGATACGCCGAACTATATGATATGTATGCTCGGTTTCAATCATCTTATTACAATAGATCGGATGCACCTTTATTAACCCCGAAAATGTTCAAAGAGACGTATCCGATTGTCGTTATAGATTGTTCTAAACAAAACGAATCAGTCAAGTCATCTACTGTCGATATAAGATTAGAGTTTGAAACCGAAGATAATATCCCGGATAATACATCTGCGTACTGTTTAATATTACATGACACGATAGTTACATACACGCCTCTAACCGGTGTAGTCAGAAGAGTCTTGTAAGAATGATGATGGTGGAGTGAAGGAATGTTCAACAACAAGTTTCCCTACTCCTTCGTCTCACGCAGATAGAGTATAAAAGCAGCGAATGAACGTCGCGAGTTCACACTTTGTTTTCTGATTTCAGAGGTACAACATTGCTAGATATTATAAAATGGATTCACATCTGGATATTGCAGCAGCAGCAGCGGTGAGCCATTCAATCGATGAAAAGGGGATAGAGGAATTAAAACCCGATGTAGAAAAATCCGGAACTGTATTATATTCATCTACATCAAATGATGATGACGTTCATGATGAAATAAACGCAAGCGTTGAACAATTCTTCAGTTCGTTTAAAGAAACCCCTAACAAAGTTTCAAGAAGAGGTGATAATGAAACATTAGATGTTTTATCAGGGATACACCTTAGTATATTTTATCCTCTTACGAAGTGCATGGCAAAGAATATTATAGTCGGAGTTTTTGAAGCGCTTGGTTATTTACCAGGTGTTCTAATCAATCACTATGGAAAACATGTTTTGTTTACTATGAATACATGGATGCATTTTATTAATAACGTTAATGATTTTGAGAAACACTTATTAGAAAAAGTTAGCGGTAAGAAAACCAGAATTAGAATAAAAGATTCAGACATTGAAGTTGACAACTTGAAAATCTATGGAAAACAATATATCAGACTAAAAGATTTTTCACAACACGATGAAAAGGTATTACTAACAACTGATGAGTTTTATGTGTTGAACGGTGTATCACATGCTATTAACCGATACCTGCAACAGCTATCTTTAAACGGATCTTATGTACAAAAGTATCTAATCGATGTGATTCATAACAACCCATCGGTCGAACCGGTATACGATGATATTGATTCTTCCATTTTTAAACAGACTACCTCAAGAAGTTACTTCACACAGATATGTTAAACAGTTTGCTGAACTGTTAGGTGAATTATCATATAATCAGCTTGAACAGGTTGAATGATTTGTCTAAACAGACACGTGGTTTAGGTCTACTGGGGAATGGTGACCACGTTAAAATTTCACCAACGCGCCGTGAACTGTACAGCAAGACTATAAAAGGTCTACTGTGGTGTGGAAACCAGTTCATTTCTTCACAAGCTTATGACCGGGGTGGTTCGGTTTAAAGAAACTGCGGACGTATTTATACTGATGGACGAAGATGAAGACCAAAGGATGGACACCTCGCAATATGATTATCTTCACTTTCAAAGAAGAATCTCTAATATCGAACAAATATTACAACCTATTTTAGAGAAGAAATTGTTAAAGATAAAAAGTAGTAACATTGCATCATCAAAAAACTGTGGGAAACGAGAGTGTATTGTAGAATTTCAAGCATTTAGAGGTAATTATAATGAATTTTTGATTAAAGAATTGGTTGTTTTAGATTTACCTACAAAAACTACGTATTACTTCTTATTCAAACCACCGTATTCTTTCGATACTCTGAACTATAAAGCATCTAAAACAAACATCTGGTTAACTAATTGTTTTCATCATATAAAATGGTCCGAAGGGTTTATCGAATACAAGGAACTTTTTAATATTATACACCAATACATGGGGCACTACGATGTTATACACACTTCAGGGTCTGAGAAAGCTAAATGGATAAACGTTCGTGTTAATGCTAAGGTTGTTAACTATACTCGTAAAACTATGCAACTACCTCTTACACCTGTAACATGTTTAGGTGTAAACGATATACGTCATTCAACCGAGAACTGTGCTATACATAACGCTTTGAGACTTGGGGACACGTTGGAACATGTTTGCGAATGTGAGGAAGAAGAAAAAACGTAAGACTGCTGGTGATCGCGTAAATATAAATACAGCTGAAATTTAAAGAAATTGTTCATTCTAACAAAACACATTGAAAGATACAACATCAAGAGTGATTCTAATATTCAATCGTTAACCGAAAAATTTAATCTTGTCTCTAAAGCCAAGGGTGTAATAACAAAAAAATGTTCGGAGTTAAAACCGCTAAAACATTATTCAATTCACTCTTTCCTTAAAATGGAGACTCAAAATGGGGATGCAGTGATAGCAATACTCGGAGATTCACCGTACAAACATGGTAACGATCCTAAACTACAAGTATTCTTACAGAAAAGATTCGTAGATTTATTAATACACGAAGATTTGGATTCAATAGCAAAAGGTCAGTACTATCTTGTTTCACATGGACCATCAGGTGTGAACTCGACGGAGCTAACACTTCATGCAGCGATAAACTAAAAAATCCCATCTACTACTCTTCCCCCACTACTTTTCTCCCACTCCTTTATATGTACCCCCTCCACTTTTATAGAGGATAAAAAGAGCTGACGATGTGAACTTGCTTCAGTTGCTTATTTCTTGTAGTACAGGAAACAACTCCCTGAAAATGGCTGACACAGGTAAGGAGTTTGTTACAGTTGTTATCGATATCTGCAAACAGTCTTCAACATCATCGAATAAATCAATACTTTATACTACCGCTGTAAAGGTATATGCTAGCGACAGCGATTTGATTTCAGTAAAACTAGAAACTAACTCCGATTCGCATCGTGTTACCAGTAAAGAAGTGCATTTTAAAAAAATTAAAAACCAATAATACCTGATACTACTTCTTTAACATTATATAACGTCTGTTTTAAAAGTTATCAAAGCAATTCCTCTAGATTGGATACGTTTAAAAACAGGCCTGAAATTTTGAAGACTAAATCTCAAATGTTTAGCGATGCTGGTTTCTTTTATGCAGGTGAGGAGGATAAGACAATATGTTTTTGCTGTGAAATTGGTTTAAAAGATTGGAAAGAAAATGACCATCCTTGGATCGAACATGCAAAATGGAGTAACACGTGTGCGTTTGTTTTGGTGACTAAAGGAAAAGGATTTGTCAATAAGGCTTGTGGATACCTCTCCAATTTGAAACGTCAACTTCCAAATTTACCTACAACAGAGTGTAAAATCTGTTTATCAGATGAAGTGCAAGTACTTTTTTATCCTTGCAAACATTTAATATCTTGTGTTTCTTGTGCTCTGTGTTGTACAAACTGCGGTGTATGCAGAGAAAAAATAGATTCATTCGCAAGAGTGTTTCTATCTTAGCAAACATTTTAAAATCGTCACGTGGATCAGTATACCTCCTGGGGAGATTACCACGTTAAAAAAGTATCAATGCGCCGGATACCTGTACAGCATGATTTTTTTTTAAAATCAGCTGTGGTGTGGAAACGATCACGATCACTGGGGGGTACTTATTTTTTTACGTCTAGACCGTGACCTTGACCTACTTTTTACCCCTCCGAAGTACCCGGTTAGATTACACGTAATAATTTCTACGTCATAGTTCTGACGTCACTATCCCACGTCATAGTTCTGACGTAATAATTTCCACGTCATAGTTCTAAAGTAATAATTTCCACGTCATAGTTCTGACGTCACAAATTACCCACGTCACTAATTACCCACGTCACTACCCCACGTCACTAATTACCCACGTCACCACACACACACACACACACACACACACAGGTTGTGACGTCACAAAAATTTGTGACGTATTGCACCCGCCTTTCCCTCTACTATTAAGTAAATTTTTTATTTAATCATTATCTCTCGTTTGTATCCACCCTACTCTCGTTTGTTCCCTACAGGGAGTTACTGCGCACCTTTTCAGAAAGACTGGACTCAATATTTTTTTGTACGTATAACTAGTTAGTTGTTTCTTTATTGATCAAAAATACCGGAAAATTGTAATCAGTCAATTTCCAAGATAATAATTAGTTTATGTGTTTTTGTGGTTGGAAATAAAATCATTATTTTCAGATTCAAATAGAAAATGTACCAGCAATTGTTCTATTTTTAGATTTATTTTATTCTATCTGTACGGTAATAAAAGCGTGTTTCAATGGCATATTGTTTTTATTTTATGGGGGTATTAAAAATTGTGGGGGGATCTGCGTCATTAAACTTGGGGGGGATGGGCACTACTGATTGTAAACATAAAACCTACAACAACTGAACCTGACCTTTACCTACACAAACACACGTTAATGGGCTTGGCCTTGACTACAACTGGAGTGATGACGCAATGTCTGGCACGCGAAGGCAGAGTGGGGAAAGTTATTAACTTGTGGCCAACAAGTTGCTCGTCTTTTAGCGTCCGTCAACATGTTGACAACATTTTGTTGCCAACTTTCTTTGATCTTTACCGACAACCGACGGGAAACGATATTTTTGTTGTCAACATGTTGGAAACATCCAAAAGTTGTCAACATTTTCTTTAAACTGCCAACAAGTTGTATCAACTTGTTGGCAACATGTTGACAACTCCTGTGTAAACGCGGCTTTAGCTTACCAAATGCAATTAGGGCATTATCTCTCTTATATAAAATGCAATGTCCTGACTGACGATCAACGCAGAGCTGATTCTATTAAAGCTAGAGACTTGAAATTTGGAAGGTACATCCGTCCAATAATGTAGAGGCGTACTAAGAAAGGATTTTGCAAAATTTTGAATTTAAAGGGTAGAAAATGCGAAAATTCATCCCTCCCATAAGCAGCCATATAACAGATGAAACAGCTGATTCGTATTTATTAATGTGTTATTCTGGTTACTATGGTGATAATTCCAAACTCTTTCAAATAAAGTGTGTTGATTTTATAATAATAGGCCTAACCTAAAATTGTGTTAAACCTTTGGTCCAAATAAGCTGTTTTATTTATAATGTGTAACAATAAAATAATGTTACATTGTAATATTAGATGTTTGAATTATTATATTTCATAGGTTTTAAAGGCCTAACCTAAAATTGTATTAAACTTTTGATTCAAATCAGTTGTTTTATTAATTATGTGTAACAATCATTATACCTATGTTGAATTACACGGGATACGAATTACAGGATGTTGAATTACACCGGATATGAATTACAGGCTTTCAATTTTTTTTTTTTTTTTTTTTGTGTTTAACGTCCTACTGTTTTGCACTTAAGGCTAATGAAGACGGGACCTACAGTTTTACACGTGGAATCCGAACCACAGCCAACGATGTCTGTTAAGAAACCATTTAGAAAATTATTCAGGGTCAATTACAGGCTTTCAAAGTTTCAAATTAAGCAATAGCGAAGCATTGCCGGGTCCACTAGTTAATAATAATAATTTATTTATTTTTTAAACATGTAACAAAATTTTTATTTCTTTTATTTCTATTACAATTTTGTTAATAATAATCATACGTGATCATACTACAATAATAGATATGTGAATATGGAAATTTGTAGTACCTTCATCCCATTACTTTTTTTATCCTATTTCTGAGCAATTCTTGTATCTATCTTTGTATGTATTTTTGTATCTATCTTTGTATCTGTCGCGGATCTCGAAAACGGCTCTACCGAATTCAAAGAAATTTTGTATTTAGGTGTAATTTTGATTTTTAAGTACACCTATGTAGCGTACACCCATACACCCGACAAGTGACCGGTGCAACGTTAACATGGCCTAAAGCCAACTGTTTTAAAATTTTTAAACTGTGTTTTTTGTTTTTAATTATATATGTGCCATAATTCGTGTTTGGTATGTGTGTGTTTGTTAAATTATGACGTGCTCACATATGAGTAAAATTTTATTTAAATTTTATAAAACCTGAAGATGGGAACGTGTTTCTGAAACGTGCGTAGTATTACGCTACAGAAAATAAGTTGCAAGACGGAAAAGGTATATATATATATATATTCATGATTGAGCGGAAGGTGATGGTCTTGTAAACTGTACACTATAATGATGGTCCATGGGACTCTTCATTTAAACAGGTTTACATAAAGATGCTATTGACTATAATATGTCATTTGGTTCATGTATAAGGATTCGTACTCATATATTCCATAAAAAATACATTATAGTCGAAATTTTGGAACTTGATGGTCCTCGTGAAAAGAGCCTATCTTGATGATCCACCTATAATCTATACTCATATTATAAAAAGGTAAAGTTTGTTTGTTTGTTTGTGTGTTTGTTTGTTTGTTTGTATGTAGGGGGTAATCTCTGGCACTACTAAACCGATTGAAGAACCAGTTTTACTAATAAAAAGCTACACTATCCCTGAGTAACATAGGCTATAATTCATTTCGATAAAAACTTTTTCTATTCCAATATTTGTAAATTTAGTCGGAAAAAATTCTTAGGTTAGGCCCAAAATGATATCAACACATGTATTTACATTTATTACCATAGCAACCAATCGATAACAGATAATAATATATCTGTTAGCTCCAATATTTTCATTAACAGCTGATTTCAAAATTTGAAGCAATTATTGTTGTATTTCTAGCTTTTAGGTTAGGGTTTTTAAGTGTAGACCTGAGCCTTGCTGGTTCTTTTAACCATTATTATAACTGCTGTTATAAAATATAAGAAATAATTTAATTTGAACATTTTACATTATTTACCATCTTAGTTTTGAGGTTATTATTAATCCTACACCTTTATTATAAATGAAACATAACATATGTTTTTAGAAGGTTACATTGGTGGTTGGCGTGCGGAGTACGCAGGGGTCTCCCCTAGTAATTTATAAACTAACAGAACTTGATGGTCTACTATCCCTTTGAAGTACTGTGGGGGTAACAGCTCTGCTATTGGCTGACATGGCTTGAGGGGAAATTGCCTAACGGCAAACGCCTTGGTTTGTTTTGTGTTATTGTTTCTTATTAAGTTTTGATTTGAAAACAAATTACTAACAAAACGAACTGTTTAATTAAAACGCAACGCTTCCTTCGCCTGGTCATTGTGTAATGCTAAACAAGTGTATGTTTAGTAACCTGTTTTAATACGTTTTAAGTACAATATTATCTTATCTTCTAAAGCGAGAGATAATTGTTTGTCTGCTAAATGGATCTCTAATCTCCGTCTAAGGATTTTTCATTTTTTGATTTTATATGGGGCTTTTGGCTACGAGAAATCGATTGGAAATGGTCACCAGTCTGGGAAAATTCGTTTTCTACGTCTTTTTATTAAATTAAAAAGTGAAATTTGTCCATTTTAAACAATACAAAGCACAGCTGATGCAAAGGTTTTCAATGCCATTACAATAATCATCTGCTTTCTTTTAAACTGTATATTTTATTAGAGGTAATCCTAATGTTGTATCTATTTATAGTTACCATGGAAACGAATACTTCTGCTAAATAAACATACCCTTTATTTAGTTGTTTAATGTTATAGGCCTAACCAAAACGATGTTCACGGAAATTTGCAATAATAGTTATTGACGTGAGAGGCCCTAGGCCTAAATCGATATTGAAATATTAAACTTTAATTTAGGCCTGACTTATTTCTGAGGCATAGCGTTGAGATTATGGTTAATCCTTTAAACTGTATTTTTATTACAGGTAAGCCTAATGTTGTATATACCCTTTATTTAGTTGTTTAATGTTATAGGCCTAACCTCAAAACTCAATAATCCAATATTTATTATTGAAATCATAGCCCTGCTTATAATCGAGCTTTAGCTCGGTCTCCTGGTACTATTTGATGACGAGAGAGTAGAGCCATTGACTTCATGGTTTGGTACGGATTTATTATGCAAAGGGGCTGCGCCCCAAATACGGGTATTGATGTTTATATAATCATTTTATAACTTTGTTTACACTAATTAACAATAACGTATAGCGGCCAACTTTATAGTATGGTTCGGATCTATATCGCAATTGGGCTACGTCCCCAAATACAGAAATTTGTATTTGCTGCTTATAAAGTGTAAAACTTGTCGGCCTATTTACATGACGTCCGAGTTTATCCGCTAGTTTACTTGGTATTGTTCTCATCTATTTTGCAATAGGGGCTACGCCCAAATATAGAAATTTAGATTTTCTGTTTATAAATTGTAATTAACGTCAATTTATTTACCTATGGTGGATCCTGTGTATAGTAGCCAACAACGTGGTATGGTTTGCCATCTAAAGAGCCATGGGGCTACGCCCCAAATACAGAAATTGTTATTTACTTCATATAAACTGTGAAACTTGTCACTCTATTTACATTTGATGCCGTCTGAGTGTACAGGTAGTCTACATGGTATGGTTCGGGTCTTTCCTAGAATAGGGGCTACGCCCCAAATACGGAAATTTAGATTTTCTGTTTATAAATTGTAAACAACGTCAATTTATTTACCTATGGTGGATCCTGGGTATC
>JAGFPH010021895.1:0-13002 GCA_018207615.1 Philaenus spumarius | reverse complement strand
GCTAAGCTTTTGATCTGAATCAGCTGTTTTATCTGTTATAGGGCTGGTGGGAGTGAACCCACGAATTTCCACTATTTTTATGCTTTAAAATCATACTTTTACAAAATCCTTTCCTAGTGAATGTCTGTGTTCCCGTAAGAATATACCTTTAAATTTTTGTATAATTTATCTTAAGTAGTTTTTTTCTCTATGTTGATTCTATTTCAGTCAGTCAGGACAAAGCCGCTTATGTATATCGCCAAGTCCTTATGTAGGAACAAGCCCGACGGCGACACATGACGAAGTCATTGCAAACAGATTATTGTAAACTCTGAGATTTTCACGGAAATAACGATTGAGCGGTGACCTTTAAATAATGTAAGACAGAGATCGAAATAGACACGACCATCCCCAATAATCAGAATTGCGCCATGCGTTCTAATTTCACCATTAGTATTTAAACAATCAACATTTTAAACAAATCTGTATATTTCCAATTATAGGAAACAGTATTATAAGTAACACTAGATGTTTGACTTATAAGTAGGCCTAAGCTTTTTTTCTTTTACTTGATTTAAAAAACCTGTTACTTGTGAAGAATAATTACATGTTTCTAAATTAGCCAATTTGGTTGCAAATAAAGGTGTGTTTTTTTCATTGTAAACCTAACCTAAAATTATGTTACGTCTTTTATCCAAATCGGCTGTTTTATTTGTAATATTTAACAACAGATATTTGAATTTAATTACATATAATGCAGTAGGTATTTTTCGTAGATTTTTGTGTTTGCTTTTAGTTTGTTAATCTAACCTAAAAAGCTGTTGGTTGTGTATAAATAATAAAGTGATTATAAATTTACTAAGTTGGTTGCTATGGTAATGAAAGTAAACAAACATGAGTTGCTAAGCTTTTGATCCAAATCATCTGTTTTATTTGTTTAAGGGCGGGAGCCAAACCACGAATTTTCACTATTTTTACGCTTTAAAATAAAAATTTTGCTACGCATATAGATGGATGTTGAGGAATTTCCCATGTTGCAAAATTCGGAAGGTTCGTAACCGCTGATACCTGTTTCGACCTGGCATTGCACGCTCTTAAAATTATTTATCATAATGTTTATCATAAATCTGACACTGGCGTCAGGGAAAACCTGGAAAAGTCAGGCAATTTCGGTTAAGGTCAGGGAGAAAAGTATTTCTAAGGAAAATAGTTAAAAATAAATATTTAAAAATATAGATTAATACAATTTTTAATTGAGAAAATACACATTAATGATAAGATGAACTTCTAAATTAATCAATAAGAAAACTATGTATTCTGATACGTAAAAAAACAATTATCGGCAAGTTACGGGAGTGATTGTGGCAGCTTGTTCCAATGCACTTGCCGTGATAGGACCTTAAAATCTTTCTCTAACGTGCTGTTTCTAAAAATGTTAGTTTTTGTTACGGTATTAAATGTTTTTGAATTTGGGTATCTTCGTATCAATTAATTAAATAATTCGACCACGCAGCTGGACCGCTGACGTGAGTTGAGCAAATTTCCAAAATTAAGTTTATATGCCTTTGTTTTAGGGTTTCAACCGACAATTTGTGAAATAGGTCTACTTACGAAGGCGTTGAACAGCTGTCTGTGTGTACGCAATATATTAGTAGAATTTGGCTTCGAACCGGGTACTTTTATGGTATTTTACGTTTTGTTCGATTTTGGAGGAACCAATAAGGTCGCGTAAAAAAACAAAATGTGCAGAATAACATCCTACATTTATATTTTTAGAAAAAACTCTAAAATAATTCATTCTCGTAGTAAAAATCTCAAAAAATAGTTACTTACGGTCAAAAACGTACTTCCGGTTGTTGGATTTTTTTTACTAATGAACTCGTCCGAGCGACGTTGACAACCAACATGTTTACCAAATTTGAACCAAATCGGACTTAAAATGCGGCCGATAGAGTGCGAACACATATATACATATATATGATTTTTAATGACACTCCAAAACGTTTTCTGGGGACCATGATCGGTGCTCATTTGCTACTCCCGACCTTGGGTCTTACCATAAGGGCCACTGCAATAGCTCATTTTTCCTATGGGAATTCGCTAATAATCAATGAAAATCTTTACCGGTTTTTGGATTACAAAAACCAATTAGTTCTTTTGTTATAATAATTTAAAATAATATAATTTGAGTAATTCATTGTTTAATTTAATATGTATAGTCACATATGTGTAATTTGCAACTGCTGTTGGTCGGCACAGTGATATAGATAGCATTAAATATTTAATTGTTATAATATTACCGTGTTTAATTAAGTATTTAATGTCCTAAAAATGTATTTGCTAACCAATATAATTTGATTGATTTACTAAAATAAAATTAGCATGGTTTTGTTTGTGCTTTTTCTAAGATTGGTCGGGGAAAAAGTTATTTAGTCAGGGAATTTTAAAAGGTCATATCACTAGCCACCCTGGCACCCTATTTGAAGTATTTGAGTTACAACCGATGGGCTGCACCAACCCCCAAAAAATCGTTGAACTTAAATTTCTCGAGTACAGTAGCTATTGCTTATCCTGTAAGTTTCTGTCTCTGAATCGTTTATTCAGCTATTGCTACACATGCAAATCTCTTGTATATGTCTGCAGCAATATCGATTTAAAACAACTTCACTTATTTAGTATTGATAAGCTGTTGATAACTTATCGCTCGTACTAAAATCACCTGCTAGTAGAAATATTGACATTATAATACAGATAAATTAGGGTTACTGATAAAAATTTAAAATATAGAATCTATGTATATTTTTAAAGTGAACCCTTTTTCAGGTGCACCGAGCATTTTTTGGTTGAGGTAAAATAATCGAACTCGCGATACGCACTTACAGTAAGACGCTTTGCGTTTTTGATTTCGCCGATGATTTCTTCTTCCTCGTTTTTAAACACTTACTAATATAAACTAATTTAATGTAACAGCTGATCGTAAAAGAAGCAGAAATAGACGAAATAAAATAGGCAGTGGTAAACTCAATAGCTGCATGAGTTTAGTCACGTCACGCTTTCGATGAAATGGACACTGTGCTTCCTCATTTTGTAAGTTGTGTTAAATTAGTGTACTTGGTGATACCTCTAAAATGGACATAGTGCTTTCTCAATTTTTTAAAAGTCTAAATTTGCTAACTTGGTTGCGAATGTAAATGCATCAAAGAAACGTGTTCTGCTTCAGTGTAGGCCTAACCTAAAATTATGTTATTAAAATTTTAATACAACTTAGCTGTTTAACTTTAATATTTAACAACAGGTATTGAAATTATAATAAAGTAATAATTTCTCGAAGATTTGAAAGAAACCTTTGTTGGTTCAGTACAGAAGTGAAAACCTTTCATGAATATAAATCGTTGGTTATATTTGTTTAATTCGAAATTTTATCATTATTTTTATCTTGTCCCAGGCCCGTAGCCAGCCGTAGGGCCCGACGGGCCCGGCCCCCCCCCCCGAAATTCCGTGAACCCTAAAATTTTCTTAAAGATGTGAATCATGTTTTAAAAATATGTCTATCGATAACAAGCAATATTTTTTATGACAACTTCACGCCTGTGAGACATATATAATATCTCTATTAGAACATTTGAACAGAAGATTACTTTTTGATCTGGATCGATTATCTCGAATCCGATCATCAAAAATTGCGTGTGAAACATAAAATACGCTTTTACTAGACAAGTGTTGGTTTTCACACAGTTTACTGGTGTTTGAAATTTCCCGCGCAATTTTTCGTGATCCAATCCGAGATATATCGATCCGAATCAGAATTCACACTCAGACGACTCAGTTGCAGTTTCGATAAGCAACTTTACTGTTACTGGCGTAAGTTAAATATTGTTTACGAAGAATCGAAATTGAAATGAAACGTGCACAAGGCCAAACAAGTATTGTTGGGTTTCTCAAGAAATCAAAAAATAATGAATTGAAAGGTAAGTAATGTGCATTTTGACCTTACGAACAGCCATGGACATGAAAGTGTTTACATAGCCTCAAACGTCAACACTGATTTTGTTTGTAGTTTTTTAAGTGTTACAAGCGAATATGTGTACAGCTTCATAAAACTAGTCGTTTTCTCTACTTGACGAACATTTTTCTAATGTATAGTTTTTCGCAAAATTCATATTAATTCAAATAGATTAAAATAACTCTTAGAAAAACTAGAAACTTTTTGTTTAAGTTTCTCCTCATTGTCGCATCAGTGACACTGTTTTCTCGACAGTAATATACAAAATTATAATTGTCATTTAAATATTACAGATGACGATGATTCACATCGTAACGTATTGGATGAACCAATATCGAAATCGTGAATATGCTTCAAGAAGAACGAACAACTGCAGAAGTATCGTTCAGCAAAATTTTTATAGCAGGTGAAAAGCTTGCAAACGATACATTCGATATGGAGCTGAAAGTTCCGAGACTCACGTCGAAGCAAACAACTCGTTCTAATTATCAAACAGACTCTGTTGAATCGTACTTTCGGTCTGCTGTTTTTATTCCTTGCCTCGATACGCTGATTCAGAATTTGTCTTACAAATTTCTTAATGAGAACGCGGGAATCTTATCAAGCTTACAGATACTTCTCCCTGGATTTGCTGCAATTGAAAAAGTAGATGACTTGCATCATCTTTCGCCATACTTTGATGATCAAGTCTCAGAATCCGCTGTAAAAGCTGAGTATAAGTTGTGGTGTGAGAAATTATCGGGACTCGAGAAAGATACCGAGGCTTTACAAGTATTGGATTTTTGTGACAAGAGCAGATTTCCAACAATCAAATATCTATTAACAGTTTTGGCAACTCTTCCGGTCACAACGGCAAATGTGGAAAGGTCATTTTCGACAATGAAAAGAATCAAGACTTACTTACGTAACTCAACGGGCAACGAAAGACTTAGTGCACTCGCCGTACTGTCAATTCATGGAAACTTAGGTATCAATCCAAATGAGGTTCTTGAGATTATTTTCAGCAAAGAAATCGCGAAAGTAAAAATTTTAAATTTTGTCTACTGAAATTGACGCTTTTGTTTGACAATTAATGTGTACGTATGCGTGACTGACAATTAAAATACAGTGATGATATTAATAACAATAAAGCAGTTTTTCACTAATGAGTCCAACTTTAATAACAAATATCCTTACAAGACATCCATCAACCATTTCCGCCCCCCTGCCCCCAAAAAATTATTACTACGTTTTGTGCCCCCTCCAAACCAAATTTCTGGCTACGGGCCTGATTGTCCCATTTAAAACTTAAATCTAAACAATTAGAAAACATAATTTTAGGTTCGACCTATACTGAAACCCATGACTGTTTTTTTAATGCCTGTATTTTAAAGTATTAAAAAATATAGCAGTCGCGGGACTGCCGACAGAAGTGAAAACTGTAATTAATATAAATCGTTGTCATATTGGTTTAATCTGAAATTTGAGTATTTTAAAACTAGGCTACCAAGTAAACTATTTTAACACAATTTTCAAAATGAGGAAGCACAATGTCCATTTCAGAGGTATTACCAAGTAAACTATTTTAAAATAACTTACAAAATGAGGAATTACAATGTCCATTTCAGAGGTATTACCAAGCCTAGTAAACTATTGTAACACAAGTTACCAAATGGGGAAGTACAATGCCCATTTCAGAGGTATTACCAAGTCTAGTAAACTATTGTAACACAAGTTACAAAATGTTGAAGCACAGTGTCCATTCATCAGTGCGTGTCGTGACTAAATTAAACCACAGCCTTAAACTACACGCATCTAAAATACAATGGGTAAGGTACGGTTCGGTACCTTTCATTCGAATACCCACGCAAAAAGTGCCTATCATGCCATAAGAAGTTTTCACTTCAAAAATATATTGAATATCGAGAATGATATTGATAAGTTTCCCCTGAAAATCTCACTTCCTTCGGCTCCGAGGCCAATAAATTGGGGTCATGCGCTGTAATGTATAGTTTTCTTTGTGAAGTTGTTTGGATCACGGAATTCATTAACTGTTTATGAAATTATTCTTAAATAGACCAGAACGTTATTGATGTACCGTTAGGTCAGGGCACAACACGCGGCCTTGGCCTGGAGAGAATAAAATATAAACCTACATCTGTAAAATGTGAATGGAAATTTAACTCTGAACTGAAGACAAAATTACTACGTTTGGCTTATGTTAAGATAAAATATTGCTTTTTAGCATGAGTTATCGATCATTTATTATAATAGTTGAGCGAATCTCCCGAATTAAGTTTATACTAGCTTACCCGTGCGAATATTTCGCAAGTTAGGAGTAATTACCTGATTTAATACGTTGGTTTAGTTCAGTTAATTACGTTTATTTATTTACATTGGTTTATAAACAATAGTTTATAACACATGCATATGGAATGTTAGTTAAACAGATTGTTAAATAGATGGCGCCTTTCATTAGGAACCATATGAAATATAATACAAAAGTTTTTTAAATCAATTTTTGTAACGAAAACGTTAATTTTAAGCTGTTTGTCTATTTTTTGTCAATAGCGGGGAACATAAGCTTTAAAATGATGTTTGAATCATTAATTTTGATGAAAAATTAAGGGAGATAACGCTTAACGACAAAAAAAAACAATTTTGAGAAATAATAATATATAAGGATATTTTAGGTATACAACCAACTATTTGGGAAATTGGTCTACTCGCAAAAGCGTTGAATAGCTGACTGCGTGTACGAAATATATTAATAGAATTTGTTACCTCTGCCTTAATTCCTATGAGCCTCCAGAGCTATGAGGTCGTGTAAAAAAATTAAATGTGCAAAATAATCTCCTATATTTATTAGCGAATTTCCATAGGAAAGATTAGATATTGCAGTTACCCTTATGGTAAGGCCTAAGATCGGGAATAATCAATTAACACCGATCATGGTCCCCAGAACACGTTTTGGGGTGTCATTAGAAATTTTATATATATGTGTTCGCACTCAAACCGCAAAAGGTTTTGACAAATTTTGAAAAACAACCCCCTTCATGGCAGAAAAAATCAATTACTATTATTATTATTAGCTAAACGAGATTTTTTAGAAAGATGCAGTTTTTTGCATATGGTAGAGTACATTAAAGGCTACAAATAACCAAATTTTATCAAAATCGTTAAAGCCGTTTTTTTATAAAAAAAATAATAACTGATTTTTTGGAGGTTTTTTGCCAAAATGGGGGTTGTTTTCCGAAAAATTTCAAAACTGTTTTTCGTGCATCTATACAGTCCTACTTGACATGTCTGGTGCAAATTTGTTTGAAATCGATCGAATAGTTTTCGCTCTAACTTTGTATAAATACATACATACATACATACAGACATTTTGTAACACTTTTTTGGACTCACTCATGGGGTCTCAAAACGGATATTTCCACAAAAATCTCAACATCGATTATTTTTGCGATCAGTGTACTTTCTCTATACTATAGTATAGTAAAAAAGTAAAAATAATATAAAATGGCTGACATGCCAAACAAAGCTTTTCCCGGCCTATGCACATTTTTGCATAGGCTTATTTTTAGGCCCCCTATTACCTCATGAAGTTATGCCGGCTTCTCGCGGCATCGGTGTGATCGGTGTTTGTGCATAATTTTCATGTACTTTTACTCACCAGTTCAAATCATATTTGTGGATTTATCAACTCTTATAAAAGCGAGTGTACGTCTGTACGTACGTATGTACGTGAGTAACATATAATATAACAGCTGATTTCACCCATCATCTGTAATACACAACCCCAATGTAGATTATACTTTGGGGTTATGTTCACAACTTGAATCATTATAATTTCCTATGAAGTTTATTTTTCTAAATATGAGTTATAGAACTAATGTATGTTATAATACGTTATAATATTTGCTTTGAGGTTATAAACTGTATATATAAATACAACCTTTATCATAAAAATATTGGTTTATACAAATTTAAAGAAGAGATACCTAATCGTTTAGCTTCGGAAAAATTCGTACATACTCGTATCTTATTCCTATATAGGCTATATAAAAGGCAAAGCCCTCAGTCACTCATCATCACTAATTCTCCCACTTCCCATGAAACTAGAAAGATGAAATTTGGCATATGTATACTTTGTGATGTAAATAGAAAAACTAAAAAGAAATTTAATTTTGATATTCATATTTTTAGGGGTAGTTTTTGGGGTTTAGGGGTAGTTTTGACTGATCACAGTTTCTCAAAAACCATACCACATAGGAACGTGAAATTTGGTACATATATTATATTTGCCATAGGAGCAAGAGACGAACTAAGAAATGATTTAAAAATGTTTGTCCTGTAAGGGTTGAAACAACCCCTAAAACAATACATATTGTGTGTTATATATCTCAAAAACTTTATCATCTAGGAACTTGAAATTTGGTACACATATTGCTCATAGGCACTAGAGGCGCAATAAGAAAGGATTTTAACATATTTGGCCTTTAAGGGTTGAAACAACTCCTAAAACAATAAATATTGTTTGTTATATATCTCAAAAACCTTACCTGCTAGAAACGTGAAATTTGGTACACGTATTTGTCATAGGAGCTAAAGACCCACTAATTAAGGTTTTTTAAAATATTTTGCCTTTAAGGGTTAAAACAACCCCTAAAAAAATAAGTATTGTATGTTATAATTTCTTTAAAGCTAGAAAACTAAAATTGTGTACGTTTATTTATTTGTCATAAGAGCTAAAAGCCCACTAAGTAAGGATTTTAAAATATTTTGCCTTTAAGGGTTAAAACAACCCCTAAAAAATAAGTATTGTATGTTATGATTTCCTTAAAGCTAGAAAACTAAAAAAATGTACGTTTATTTCTTACACGATAGGTATAAAAAGTAAACCAGTTTTACATTTTGTCACGTTCTGCTAAGGGGTGAAAATGTAGTAACAACCCCTAAAATTATAAATATTAATTGAATACCGCTTAGGAACGTGAAATTTGGTACACATATTGCTCAATAGGGGCTAGAGGCGAACTAAGAAAGGATTTTAAAATATTTGACCTTTAAGGGTTGAAACAACCCCTAAAACAATAAACATTGTTTGTTATACTTTCCTTAAAGCAAGAAAACTGAAATTTTGTACATTTATTTCTTACAAGATACATATAAAAAATAAGCCAGTTTTACATTTTATCACGTTCCGTTAAGGGGTGAACATTTAGTAACAACCCCTATAACTATAAATATTAATTTAATACCGCTAAGGAACGTGAAATATTTTGTTCATAGGCGCTAGAGGCGCACTAAGATAAAATTTTAAAATATTTGCCCTTTATGGGTTTCACATCCCCTAAAACAATGTATGTTGTTTGTTTACTTTCCTTAAAGCTGAAATTTTGTACATGTATTTCTTACAAAACAGCAAAACACATATGAAAAATAAATGAGTTTTACATTTTGTTACGTGCTGCTAGTAAAATTCAACTCAGAGTGAGGCGGAAGTTCAAGCCTTCTCGAGGGGGAGACTTATAGCACGGTCGACTGGTTTCCGCTCCACTCCTACCTGAATTTTACTTTTTTATAGTAGCGTTATGCAAACTTTTTTTATAACAAGAAAATATAAAAATAAATCACATAACGTTGTGTATCGCGGTCGTCAGTTTATTTTGATACCAAATTTGAAGTAAATCGGTAAATGTTGAGTAATTAAATGGCATAGCTTTTAATGTAACTAAGAACTATTTAATTACTCAACATTTACCGATTTACTTCAAATTTCGTATCAAAATAAACAGACGATCGTGATACACAACGTTATGTGATTTATTTTTATATTTTCTTGTTATAAAAAAAGTTTGCATAACGCTACTATAAAAAATTAAAATTCAGGTCGGAGTAGAGCGGAAACCAGTCGATCGTGCTGACCCTCGGTAGGCTTGAACTTCCGCCTCACTCTGAGGTGAATTTTACTTTAGGAGTGAACATGTGTTAACAACCCCTAAAACATTAATAGTTATATTCATACATTCCTTAAAACTAGAGAGCTGAAATTTTGTAAATTAATTTCTTACACGATACACATAAAAAGTAAACCAGTTGTACATTTCGTTACGTGCTACTAAGGGTTAAAAACAATCAATACTAATAATACTAACTGGTATTCTTTCCTTAAAGCTAGAGAGCGGAAATTTGGGACTTATTAATTTTAAGAAAATATTGTAGACGTAAGCTGATCAAAACCATCCCGATCTATGCATTCGCATATTAAAGACGTATCTGGGTGATCTGCAAACATCCAGCTAAGACTGTGATTTACCAGTCTGTAGATTTAGAGGTTGAAAAAGAAGACGATCTCCACTCTGAATTTTATATTTATTTTATTTATTTATTATTTAGCACACATACCATGACGAAGACGAATGACGGGCAGCCGGTGAACAATAAATACCAAAGTAATTGAATATAAATGTTATAATTCATTTTCGTGAAATAATAGACGAAAGAAAACGAGAGAAAAATATGACAATTAATTATGAATCATGGTGATGCAACAAACAAAATAAATACCCAGTAGCGAAGCACGGGTATTCAGATAGTAACATATAAACATATTCGATTATTAATTTCTTCACTATAATATTAATAACTTCTAGATCGTTTGATCTATCAATATAAAACAAAAAGCAATTAAAATATGATATTTTTATCTTTCTTTAAATATATAATAACATACATAAATACAAATTTTGAACAAATATTCCTACAGTTTTATAATCCTTATTGTACACATTTACCGAGTTAAAAATTCATGTCAGCATAGTTAGGTAGGCCTAGATAAAGTGTGTTGTTTTTAAATATTATTTTGTATGAATGATGTATTTCTGATGTGAATATTATTAATCCGCTTGTGATTTGCACGGGGGTTTACTAGTTTTTAATATAGTTTCTACAGTAAAAGTTTAGTTGTTAGAGCGAAGCCGTGAACCACAGCTACAATATTATTATTACTAAACAAGTTTTTAGTTTATTTGTACGCAAATCGGAAAGTGCATTTAAAACTAAATTACTGCGTCCATACATTCACAGCTGGTTTAAGACTGAATTGCTCGAACAGCTGATTGTAATCTCATGACGTCATCCCAGCTGATCTGACAAATCCTCGGCTATTTAAACCTAATCAGCAAACCGTCTGGTCTGAGTAATAGCGGATGACCTAGTTGTCGCTTCAGAAGAATAATATACCGTTCTATGAAAAAACGCGCACAAAGCGAGATCTCCATAATGTCGAGGTAGGACTTTCCCTGTCGTAATTTGTCCTAGGCCTACTTGGGTGCTTGTTTACTTGTTAGAAATTACTTGCTCAGTTCCTGACCGCGTGAATCAGATCACGTGTGCGCAATGTGTAGCGATTGAACCAAATGAGCTACTGCCTTCGTTTTAGCTTAAACCCTCCCTATTTTCGATCGTATAGAGTTCAGTAAAAAAAATCAAATCTAAAAAATGTCCCAAAACTGCTTTTTGAATTGTAAACTTCTATAGACGCACCTCGGAAATATATTTGAGTTGGGTATATAAGTGTAACAGATTGTCCTAAGTCATAGGCTTATTCTAAAGGCGCACCTCGGCGCTATGTTTGCTGGCGCGTGAATCGGATTTTACCGTCACGCATTTTCTGAAACGCTCTATTCCGTTACGCATTTTCTGAAGCACTCTATTGTAAAACGCTCTACTATATTATACAGTACAAATGTGTATCCGTCTGTTTGAAAAAGTTTTGGTCTTTGCCGAGATTCGAATCAGGAAAGTCCATCACCATAGAGTAGCGCCTTAGCCAGTTGGACCACGAACACATTGCTAGTTTAGTATATTTGAGTTGGGTATATAAGTGTAACAGATTGTCCTACGTCAAAGGCTTAACATGTTCATGGTACCTTCATACCACTATGTAGAAGTGCACTAAGCAAGGGTTGATTTTAAAGGTTGAAAATGGTCAAAAGTTGGGATTCGCTCCCATCCCTATAACAGATAAAACAGCTGATTTGTATCAAAAGCTTAACAACACAATTATTCTAGACTGAATCATTAACATATCAACCAACTTAGAAAATTTAGAATCACTTACAGAAATTATTTTTCACAACCAACAGTTTTTTGGGTTAGGTTAACAAAATAAAAACAAACACAAACAAAAATTAAATACCAAAATGTAAAAAAACATAGGCTACTTATTTCAGATACAACAATACCGTAGGCTACCCTGTGGAGCAGTATGACGCAGTGATTAGACGCACTCGTCCGATCTCATTAGTGTAACTATCATACAGTAAAGACGTTATTAAGTATTTTAAATGGATGTGAAAGAAGGAGTATAAGAAATGAAGTTTGTTAATGCTATAATTTTGGTATTCGTACAGAAGAGCACTGGATGTAGGGAAATTTGTTTTTCATATTGGTGAGACCTGCAAGGTCTGCAGACTTTCACGTTTTTCGGCGTACTAAATAATTAGTTTACTTCAGTAGAACATGGTTTTGGTTGTTAGAATTGTCGAAGCCGGTGTAATTATCCAAGACGAGTACTTTAAAATTGAAAGTAGAACTTTTTTGACTCTTGTAAATTTTTCGTGAAGTTAAAGGTTTTATAGAAATTCAAAACCAAACATTTCAAACGGCTGCAATTTTTTAATTGTGAATTTTCATAGGAAAGATGAGCTATTGCAGCACCGATCATGATTCGCAGAACACGTTTTAAGGGGTCATTTTACGGCATCATTTTACGTCCGATTTGTTCCAAATTTGGTACGCACATTGATTTCCGGACGTGTCGCTCGGACGAGTTCGTTAGCCAAAAAATGACTAAATTAAAATCAACGAGTTAATTTGTTGATATTATTTGTCCTAGAATCAATTATTTTGGGAGTTTATCTAACAAAATAAATATAGGAGATTATTCTGCACATTTTGATTTTTTACTCGACTTTATGGCCCGTTCGATTCTTTCAGCAAAATCGATCAAAACGTAAAATACCTTAAAAGTT